>JAABNX020000038.1:21412247-21424168 GCA_015163995.2 Mormyrus lacerda
ACCCCCCCCCCCCCCCCCCCCTCGATCCAACATTGTCAAGGTGTGTATGGTGATGTCATGAGAGTGAAGATTCTGTTCAACAAGAAGGAGAATGCCCTTGTACAGATGGCAGATGGAACCCAGGCACAACTTGGTAACTATCCCAAGGTTTTCATGTTTATCTTACCTAGGCTGTTGATGGACAGCTTTCTTTGGTGTATGTGTGTGGGGCAATCTAGAGGAGGGCAGTGATGTTCTTGTTTTAACTTCCTTTCTCAGTGTTATGGGGGGGGGGGTGCTGTAGAGTTCATGTAAAATGACTTGTTTGTTCTCTCAGCTATGAGCCACCTGAATGGACAGAAGCTTCACGGGAAGGCAATCCGTGTCACGCTATCCAAGCACACAAATGTGCAGCTTCCACGTGAAGGTCAGGAAGACCAAGGGCTCACAAAGGACTTTAGTAACTCGCCACTTCACCGCTTCAAGAAGCCAGGCTCCAAAAACTATCAGAATATCTTCCCACCTTCTGCAACCCTGCACCTCTCCAACATCCCGTAAGTTTAGTCAGGTTCTCCTTTTACTTGTGTTCTTCCTGACAAGGGCTTCTTTAGAACTTTTTTTTTTTTTTTTTTTTCCTCTCCCTTTTAGGCCTTCAGTGACTGAAGATGACCTCAAGATACTCTTCTCGAGTTCTGGTGCCTTGGTCAAAGCCTTCAAGTTCTTCCAGTAAGATCTCCCACCCCCATGTTTCATGCAGACCCGTTTTATTTTTCCTTGGCCTGACCCTTTCTCTCTCCAACCGTTTTAGGAAAGATCGCAAAATGGCCCTGATCCAGATGGGATCTGTAGAGGAGGCCATTCAGTCGCTAATTGAGTTCCACAATCATGACCTTGGTGAGAATCACCACCTGAGGGTGTCCTTCTCAAAGTCTACTATCTGAAAGTGTGGAAACAGGAGGAATAATCAAGAGGAGCCTGACATGCTGATGGATGAACTGTCACTTTTTAGGGTTCACATGTATGACCTTGTGGGATTAAGTCTCTAGAACCCGGGGCCTCCTCACGACCCACTTCCATCATTCCTTTATGATATTTATATGGATCTGTATCGATACAATGCCAATTTGAATCATGGAGCATATAAGAAAATACATACCAGATTTTATTTGAGCTTTTAAGCATGTTTTAGTTTCCCTTTTATATTGGAAAAAGCTCATTTGGTCCATGTTTGTGCATATTGGTCTGATCAAAGTATAGATCAGTAGGTTGTTTACACCAGCCATCTCCTAGAATCTCCACACTCAACTCAGGTTGCACGTGATAACAAGCTCTTTTGCTTTTTTTTTTTTTTTTTTTGGCTGTCGGGGAATTGTACCACTACTTTCAGTATCTTGCCCCCTCCTGTTTCTGTGCCTTCGTAGGAAACTCTCTTATGGCATCTTCCCGTAGCTAAACACGCAGGCATTGTAAAATGTGGCGTTTCCCTGCTTGTTTCTGATCTACACCCAAAACAATTGGGTGTAGGTCACATCTGGCTTTGACACATGGCTGACCCTTAAATCAATACTGTTTAATTGGAAATGACAATTTTGTGACATGCTGTGTGACAAGAGAATGGCAGCCATTTTGAGGTAACGAAATGTAACTTCTTTTTTTTTTTTTATATTTCCCTTACAGTCTCCCTGCTTTTTTTTTTTCTCCCCCTTCTGTACTGGGGTATCAGTCTTATCCTTTATTGTATTTACTGTATCTTATAGATGTAGGACAGTCATTCCATTTTTAAATTTATGCAATCAGTTTTGTACAAATCCAATATTGTATCAATTATCATTCCTATACTGTAGCTTGTAATAGTTAGGTCAGTGGTTGCATTATTACATTGCCTTTTTGTTTTAAAGTCTTGTGTTTCTCAAAGGTGTAGTTTAGAAGTGTCAGTTACATTGTTTTTTTTTTTTTTTTTGTTTTTTTTCCGTCTTTAATGGCCTGTGATAATACCCAACCAGTTTCTGTATCACTTAGTGATACACTACAGCTCAATACCAAATATATCCTTTGCAAATCGCTCTCAGCCAGTGGGCATAAACCATTTTCAGCTTGCCTTAAGAGCCCAGAAGCTCAGTCTTAAATTAAAGGCCATGTTATAGGGAATAATGGCCCCCTCGTAGACATTCCTAAAGATTACAATAATTCATTTGAAGTTTCGGTTAAAGGGCATTTGCAAATGATGGATTGGAAACTTGCACAGGGCTATAATTTCAACACACGTTGAAGGCCCCAGCTTCTGTAGCCTTCAGTTTCCAGTGGCTTACTTTCTTCCCCCACCCCCCAGTAGTTCAGGATGAGGTTTTCTTTCTCTAGTCCTTTTTATATATAGGACAAGTGCCGCATGTTAATGTTGTCTGGTGCACCTATCCAATCTCGGCTAACGCAGAGCATTGCTCATATATTCGCTCAATTTTTTTTATTATAGATGCTTATGTATTGTATGTTACAATCTAAATGCAGATGCCAGGTATATAGAAACGCCCCCAAACACAAAGTGGTACATGCCACAGTGTAAAGCCTTAGTAATTGCATTCGGCTTGAATGCCATGGTCACTGTGACCCTTTCCAGAGTCTTAATTTTCACATTCCTTTTTTTATATATATACAATTCAGTGGATCTTTTTTTTTCCCTCCCCCATGTATTTACCCAACAAATTGCAAATGAGTCCCTTTAATGCAGTGTTTCCCAACCCAGTCATCAGGGAATTGGGAGGGAGCAAAAATGTGGACTGTCTGTGGGTCCTTAAGGACTGTATTGGGAAACGCTGCTTTAACATGTGGGCCCTGGTGCACAGCAATAACTGATATTTCAGAATGACATCCTTTCTTGGACCAAAGTGTTAAACCCCATGTTCCCTCTGATTTAATCTGCAGTTTTAAATTTTTTTTCTTTATTTGAATTGCTTCTGGTTTACTTTTTCTACATATTGGGTATCGGATCTTTAGTTCAAGGCTTAGTGTTTGTATATACTGCTGTTATACCACTTCAAGTCAACCTATACAACCACTGCCTGGATGTCTGACAGCTGGTTGGTTACGATGCTGGACTTGGATTGTGTCCGTAATGCTTTGGTTTATCTGAACGGCTAAGACGACCTTAAATGGTGTTTCATCCTGTGACATTTTGTACAGAAAATGCTGAAATGTGGATTAAGACTAGGATTGATTCTTGGCCATTTTCTCAGTTGACACATAGGCATGAGCAGAAATGTCGACATTGCAAACCTTATGCAGATTAGCACACAGCATATCACAGCCTGTTTAAATGTATTATCCTAAGCTGCGAGTCCTCCCCCTTCCTGGTGCCCCTTAATTTTCGTGAAGGGAAAGAATGGGTTGTAGCCAAGAATGGGGGAGGGTGGCATTTTTCCTTTGTACCACAGATTGGTTAGCAATACAGGTTTTATATCTATAAAACAAATGTATATTTTGATTACATCTAAGGTTTTTCAGACCACGATGGAGCTGTTAAGAGTTTGTATTACAAGAAATTAAAACCATATTTTCTAACAAAGTGCATTTCTCTGTAATCTTGCCCATCCATCCATTGTTTTGAAATGACTCCTGGATCTTGTGCCTTCAATAAATCTCTCATTTATTCCTGCTTTCACTTTGTCCTCCTCCTTCCTTCCATATTGTGCGTAACTGACCTCTAACATTTTTTGCATTTCTGGTTCCTGCTTCCCCCTTTTTCCATTTTGTTTATTCTCACCCTGATCTTGTAAGAATCAAAGTTGATCCTACATTCCAGGGTAGGATTAATGCCATAGGCAGCCAGTGTGCACCTCCCTAGGTATGCAGTTTGCAGTGTCAGAAATGCAGCTGCCTACGCCGTTAAGTGTAGTTAAGTATATAACCGGCGTAGGGTGCTGGCTGACTACTTAGTGTTCCTGATGTGGGCTAGTTTTAAACTACTTTTGATTGCAGAACAATTGTTTCTGCAATGTGACATAATGCCTTGGAGGAAGCTTGTATAGATCTGATTTGCAGTCATAGGTCCCCATGTGGTCACTGAGCCTGACTGGGATAGACATCTACTAGGCCTGTAAAACACCAGTGTCTTAAATGGGAGCTTTACGCAGTGAGGGGGAAATCCTAATCTATCTTTTCAGATGATGCTTTTTGTGGTTACAAGTGACTCTTCAGAAACCAGGGATTTGGGTTGAAGGAGGACACCAAAACTGCCATATCTGCGTGTTTTGTACGCGCAAGGGATTTTCAAGTCAGTCATTCTGACAAGTGTCTGCTACACTGCATTAGAGATTTTTAGAACCCCTTCGTACTTATCCTTCGAGTTTCGTGGCTGCCCACCATAATGTCACATTTACGACTAACTACATGCGGCACTAAATGCCTCAGTAATTGGTTTTGTCATGTATCGTCTTATCAGTCTTAGGAAGAGTTTTGTATTTCATTTAAAATTTTACAATTATAAAAACACGAATGTGAAATACAATGCAGGACAAACTATAGCAAACAGCACTTCAGATAAGTTTCTCAAACGTGACCCGAGATCTGCCATGAACATGCGCAAATCGGCCAACTTCGGCAAGAAGCCGACATTTCCGCTGCCACCTGCATGGCGTCCGAGCCGTCCCTCCATTTTCTGGCAAGTGGATTTACAAGAAAGAAGCTCCACCCTGTCTGCAGCCTGTGGAGTTTGCTGCTCTCCTACAATAGCACTGATTGTTAGTGTTACAGCTGGTGTTTCCAACGGGGGCTTCGAAGAAACTTTATGTAAATTTTGAAAAAGTAGTGTGTCCCTAACTATTTATTTGTTCGTCTCTGGTTGAAAACCCTTACTCCGGCATATAAAATGGAAAATGGTCTTTTTATACCAGATATCGTCGCTTGTTTACACTCTTGTATCAAATTGCTTACGCATTCACGTAAATTCTCATTTCATGTTTCTTGCACAGTTGGTCTTTATCCAAGTGAAGTCATCTTCATAAAGCTGCCACTCCATACTTGCCCGACTGGTTGGTTCAAGTTATATTAGACGCTTCTTGAATCATATTTACTTATGTGGGTGGGATGCAGCCATGTTTTTGAGAGCCTGCTAAGCACAAAGAAGCACCAAGACACGGGAAAACAAAGATCATCGAAACGACTATGACCCACAAGTGCAAAATCCGCAGCGTCTCATAGTCTCTACGTTTTGCTTAGACTGACTGTCATTTGATCGTTTCCCCACGATCACAATTAAGAGTAACGCGCGGTCGCCCACTTTCCGGAAGTAGGAAGTGTCTCACGCAGTTCTACCAAACATCCGCTACAACGAGGCGCCTCGCACCAAAAAAGCTTATTCCTGCTTCTCTTTCCACGTCCCTGTCCTGTTCGCCGCTTTTCCTGAAACCATGTGGCGGAACAAATGCCTGCTTGTCGCGCAAACGGCCTGGACGTTCTGGATCCTACTCGGCGATGTGGACGGCAGCGATAACGACACTACCTCGACCGCGACCAAAGGTCTGATGGTGGAGAACGGCACGAACACGAACCTGACAAACTTCATTCCGGGCTTCAACGTGAACAGCTCGATGATACAGCGGGCCCTCTATGTGCTTACAGGCTTCACGGTTATCGGTCTGCTTTACTTCCTCGTGAGGGCGGTCCGGTGAGTGGAAACCCTTCGTTAATGTCTGGCCTCGGCGTTGGATCTTTATCTTATACCCAAGTACCTATTTATATAAAATTATGGGTCATGAATACTTTTTGGGGGGAGGACCTAATCTGTACTAGTTTAGTAACTAAATACTTTCGATTTCCGATATTCAGCTTCGGCTTTTTAACAAACACCGAGTCTGTATGCAAGCAGTGCGAAGTTCAGCGTGTCACGGCTTAATATAATTATTAGACCGTGATATAGTGGGACCGTGCAGAAGAGGGGGTCTGGGGGTTGCCTGGGTACCTTCCCGTTTTATCCGAACTATTTAATGTTAACTTTTTAAATGTACAGAGTACCGCTCTTTTAACCTTTGAACTCCTGACCCTCAAACAGTCACTTTACAACTCTGTGGAGTATTTGACAAAGCAGGATAACTTCACAGATTTAAGGTAGTCTGAGCTACATTTAATTGGACGAAGATATAGTCCATCTAGCCCATACTACCTTAAATCCAACAAGTTATCCGGCTAAGCAGGAAATCTTGCTTCGTGAAATACCCCCCTGAAGTCCAGTGTGAGTGATGCCAAGCCCGCATGTGTATTACATGGCAAGACTTCCCTGTGTGCTGGGTTTGCATTTTGTAGAATAATATTTTGTGATGCTTTTTGACCAGGTAATAGTACTTATTGATATTTGTTTTCACCAGTTTTATCACATGGTTATATCATTGTCATATAATTGATGGATTTACTAGATTATTTAAAATGTAACAAGGGGACCATATGCTCACAAGACTAATGTTGTCACTGTTAGCTGTCATCTTATTCTGCCCTGTTTTAATTGGTGTGATTACTGTTGCCAGATTAAGGATATTCTGTTTTTGCATGCTGTTTCTATCTGTAGTCATAGACTGGTTTTATTTACCAGCTCCCTTAACACTGTCCTGTGGCCTGTACTACGAAGCAGGGTTACTGTCTTATCGAGGAAATTTAAGGTAGCCTGGGCAAAATGTAAGTGAACGAATATGAAGTCCATTTAAACTGTGGTACCTTAAATCTGCCTAGTTACCCCGATAAACCAGTAACCCCGCTTGGTAGTACAGGCCACTGTTCTGCCAAAAGTGATGACAAAGTAGCTCGATACCTGGGGTCTCCCCTTCCCTCCTCCTATAATGTGTGCCCCTGTCATCTTAAGGGTGACAAAAACTTCAACCCGCCGGAAGAAGTATGGGCTTCTTTCGAATTACGATGACAACATGGAGCTGGCACACCTGGAGAGCGATGAGGAGGACATGACCGTTTATGAGGCCAAAGCTCTGAGAAGGTAAGGCTGCCGTGTGAAAACCTAGGGTTTCATTTGAGGTTCCAGGCGGTACTTAAACACTTAGTCGTAGATTAAGCTCCTTGTAGAGTGATTTGTTTGTTGGATGCTATGGAACTTGTTGGACTTTCCCACACATGACATACCTTGGCCTGCATGTGGTAGTCCCCCCCCCTCCACAGACACCATTTCTCTCTGTACCTCCAAAGACATCTTGTCTGCTGCTGTGTCAGATAAGTTAAGAAGTAACCACTTCTAGAACTCAAAGCAAGGCACGAGAGTCCTTTTGCTGTCATCTTTCGGCTTTATCTGATAGCACTGCTTATATTTATTTTCCTTTTCTCATTCTTTAATCATTCTCTGTCTGCAAGGATGGACATGTGACACTCAACACACATTTGTCTCATCTCCGTTTCAGATGATTTGTGCCATTAAAAAGTGAAGTTGCTGGGAAGACTGGAAAGCCATGAAAACATTCCCCGGTTTCCTTGTTCAGCACACGTGGGATTTTGAGATTCCATCCATCTTCCGGCCCACAACTGAAGAAAATTACTTTTCAAATTGCTGATTTTTTTTTCCTATAATCAACTTTAACACGCGTGCCACACCGGGTGGGGTGTGGAGGTCGTGGTGACTCTTTGCTGCAGCTTAGATGTTTCTCCAGGTGCTGCAAGCTGTGGAGGGCTTCAGAGTTTGTTTCCTGTGCCAAAGCTGCTGCATTGAACATGTGCCGATTGATCCGAAGCTCTGGAAGAGGGCAGCCCTTGCAGTATCTCATGGCCTTAAAAATTCTGTGTTGACATTATACTCTTGTCTCCTTTGATTCATTTTGTTCTTGACATGTCTTCTGTATTCTTATCTTTTCTCTTGATATAAGCAGGCCAGCATGCCTGTGTGTGTAGCTGATGCTGGGTTTGATCCTTCTTTTTATTTTTTATTTTATTTATTTTTTTTTTTTTAAAAGCTCTGCTCTGTTTTTCATACTGATGCTCTCCTGAACACTCTGCTCGGGCTGAGAGAGCTCTGTATACAGGTATGCTGAGTAGCTGTCTGGGTGTTCAGCCTCCCTGTTTTTCTCTGTAGATCTGAAAGCTGTAAGAGAACGAGAAAAAAAAATGGATTTTCAGTGTTTGAAACACAAAACGGCTCAGGCTCCCTTAAGCTGATGATTTCCCTTTTTGAAGTAACACACACACACACACTTTTTTTGGCCCACTGCCTGATCACTGACTCTCGAGGAAAGCGTTTTGTGCCAGTGCCCACATTTTTCTTGTAGTTAGGTTCTGGTTCTCCACTCACTTCACCAGCTTAACCTTTCGGGTTACCTGTTCTAAACAATGCAGCTGATTATCTGCAGTGGTGCCGGGGAGCTGATGAGGGGGAGCTCTGTCGGTGCCCATAACCGCGTGACTTTCTGCATGTCTGCAGCTGGAAGTGAGCAGTAACATCAGCATAGCCATTTGATTATATTAAGAATGCACTTCCCTTTCCATGTTGACAAGATACTACTGGCATTTTCCGTTCTCCAAATGCAGGGTGCTGACCGTAAAACAGGCTCTGGGGTCCAGTGTCAGTGATATGAACCCCTGTCCTTCACCCTGGTAAACAGCCTCAGGGGTACACACAATCCTGTGCGAAACTGTGGTGTTTGACACCGCCATCATCACTGTTAATTGGATTATTTGTTATTACGGGTGCCTCATCTCGGGGTGGAGGTTCGCCTGTAATTTTAATTAGGTGTGACTGTCCCACGGCACAGGAGGTGACAGCTGAGGATGCTGGCAGGCAAGGTGCGGCCTCTGGAACTCCAGACCATCCCTGAAGGCATCTGCCTGGCTGCCTGCCTGCTCTGGGAGAGCGCCGAGCTCACAGACAGGGCTTTGGCTCACAGCCTCGCTGCAAGACAAACGATCAGGACGAAGTGGTGTCTGGGTGCGTCTCTCGGCAGAGTTTTGTAGTACAGTTACGATGTCCATTGACTCCACACGTGCCTTTATTTTATGTTTACAAAGTGACACTGAGTGCAAAGCTAGTGTTTTCATTGGGGATTGTGGGTCCGGTAGCTGGATCTGATTCAGTCGTGGTCTTTGCTTGGGGGTCTCACCTTGGGCTGCGGATGTAACAAGAACACGACTTCCACAGAGTTCCGCTGGACGGCCATTTCTAGGTGTTTCCTCACCCACACTTAGTGTTGCTCTTCATGCTTTTTTTAGGAGGCTATAAACACTTTCTTCTGGCTCCCTGGGCTTGTGTCTTATTGGTTACAATTTAATTTAAATGGTATCTGAGTGAATTGCTGTATCTCATGTGGCAATATACAATTGTTAGTATATCCATTTTGTATTTTGCTTGACAGAAGTGAACAAGTATCTGATGTAAAATTATGCCAAATGTTTGTGTGATGTTTGATTTGGACACAGGATAGGACTATTCCAGGTGCACCTTTTAACCATGATGTCACATTCCGTCAGATCATTTGTGGATGAAAAAATCGTATCATGTATAACCGTTTGCACAATGGGGCCAAATGTATTTTGTTTTGATGAAGAATGTCTGGATTTCTTTGGAAAGTGCTACGTTTTTGGACTCTGAGGGGCTGTGCCTCTCACCTGGAACACCTTTGGGTGGCACTTTCTTGTGCTTAATGTATCTTGCTCTTTTCCCCTTTTCTAATAAAATGTAAGCCGTGTTTGTTCTGGCTCCGTCTTTGGTTCTTACCTCATCGTTTCATGTCGAAATCGTTCGTGGCAGTCATATTTACTTGGTGTGTGATGTTATGACCTAAACTGGCCACCTGATGGAGACAAAACCCCTTTATTCTTTATGTTATTTTAAAGGATTGTCGTAAGTGGGTCTGGTCTATTCCAGCTTTGTATTGTCTTTAACGTATTGAGCATTTTATTTTAAAACACACAACCAAATTTTCAGTTTGGTTGTGATGGTTTTTTTTTCGGAATAGTGAATAGAATTTAAACATAGTATGGGTTTCAATAAAGATACCATTGACAGACAATGTAATGTTTGGAATTTTGTGAATCAATGGCGTTAGTACCGCTCTGCACACTGATCTCCCCAAAGCACAACCAGTCCCATGTTCACATTGGCAGCTGCGTGCTGCTTCAATTTGCAGAGTAATATCTTAGCGGAAATGTCCAAGGGAGCGACGCGGCCTTTTCTCGCTTTCATCGTTTCATTTGCATTCAATAAACAGCATCAACGCTGCTTCGCTGTCCTATAAAAAATAAAATAAAATGTGCAGGATATGATGTGTTGAGCGAGTGCCATCGAGTGGCTCAGCTGGAACCGGCGGAAGTGGTCTCCAAGAAATCCACTCAAAATATGATGAATAAACCACAGCAATCTCCCATTCAGAAAGGCCCTGGTTTATTCGCACTTGGATGTCTGATATACGGTTGGTCGTTGTGCTGTGCGTTTATGCCGCCTGGCAACCGGAGAATGGTAGAAATTGAGGTCAAAGTTACAAAATAATAAAAGTAATTGTGCAATTTTGTTGCTTTCAAATGTATTTAAGCCCTCCATAATTTTCATATTTTTCTGCTTAAAAATTACATTACAGCCCTGTTCCACATGCAAAGCAAAAATTGGTGCGTAAATAAGACAATAAGGAGGAAAAGACAAATGAGCAGATCAAGACTCTCACTGTGGCAAAGCCTGTTTAATTAATTTTGTTATTTTAAGTAGTTGAGAATATTGAAAGGTCTGTGTGGCTCCTTCTGTGGCCTCTGTCTGTGCCGACAGAGTGCTGTGCTGCTTTGGTCAGGTAATGAATATGAAGTCGACCCCCAGGCATGGTGCCCGGGGAGTTTTAAAAGCTAATGAGGGATAAAAGTCACCAAGGAGCAAAAATCAGGAAAAGGGCACAAAAAGATCAGTGTTCCGGGATGCTTAATCAGGGAGGTGTGGATGGTATGTGCTGGGGTTTGGGCAGCCCCCATGCCAGGCAGTCACCGAGAGCTGCCGCGTACGGGGGGAGGTAGACAGGGGTGAGAGGCCAGCGACGGTGAGAGATGGAGAGATTCGCAAACAAAAGCAGGTGGCACCGTGGGTGAAGGGGCGGCATGACGGTACCTGTCACCAAAAATCCCCGAGCTCATTTTAACGAAACCTCAGCCGGGGTACCCCGCAGTGACCTGTCAGGTGTCGCCATGGTGCGAGGGCGGCCTGTAACTTCTGGGTGGCGTCATTAAGCGTCACGATTGGCTCAGAACCGACGCAGCACGTTGGCAAGTCAGCGGCGGCCCTGAGGTCGGTAGCGAGAGCGGCGTGATGGTCTCTCACTGCCGGCCATGCCAGGATGAAAAGGAGGCATTTATGCTGAGAAGAGCCACCGTCAGAACCTTCTAAAGCTTAGGAGACCTCCGGCCGATTGAAGAACCCCTTGGAACCTGGCGAAATTTCACGGGAGAGAGATGAAACAGGTAAACGGAGCTGGAGCAATCTGAGAGGGTGTAGGAATGACCGCCAAAAAGGCCTGGCAGGACAGAAGTGTCTAAACATTATGGCTCAAAGAGTCAAACAAACTCTTTAATTTTAAAGTTTTGAAAAGGAAAATGAATTACGTGCAGGCATCACAGTCATGAGGGGCATGACGCATGCTGCCGCCGTTCGCATAGCTGCAGCCTATGATGCATTTTGCTATGATGCCTCTCTCTGAGGCGTCGATCTCATGCATAAGGGGGGCATTTGGGTGACCCTACCACCCTGGGCTGTGTTTAACTTGACTACATCACGGCACTGAGACACTAGAAGCGGGAGAAGCCTCAATTCAGCTGGAGGTCAAGCCCAGCGACCGTGCGGCCCCCAAGAGCCGGACCGCTGAAGCAGAACCGAAGCAGCCCATTCTGTGCCCCCCACCCCGCCCATCTTTTCTTCTTCACCTCTTCCCATTCACCTCCGCACTTCCCGTCCTCCATTCACTTTCAAATTCAGAGGAACAGCCTGCCCCCCCCCC
>JAABNX020000038.1:21424268-21441608 GCA_015163995.2 Mormyrus lacerda
TCCCCCCCCCAAGCTCAAGAATCAGCCACATCTGGGAGACATAATAAATTGGCCCATTTTTTCCTTCCGGGACACAAAAGCGGCCGAGAGAAGGTACCAGGTTTGAGAACATTGGGAAAGGAGCGGTGCGGCCGGAGCGGCCCTGGAGAGTGACAGGGGGGGCGGGAAACCCCCCCTACCGCTCAATTTCAGAGCCCTTGTACCCTGGGAAGCTTGTATTTCTTTTGCTTGCAAGTGCATCAGAACGTCCAATAAAATTAATGCTGCACTGTCAGCAGCTGAACCCTTTGCAATTATGTTCAGGTGGTAATTTTAAAACCAGCAACAAAACCTGTTTTTTTTTTTCTTTTCTTTTTTTTTGCTCTGAAATATTTAGGAATTAATTTTCTCTTTGAGCTTAATTTAATCAATTAGCTGTCACCTGCATAGTCCTTATCAAGGGAAATTAAATCTGGCAAAATATAATTAAATAAAGGCGGGTCCCCATGGCTGCGGAGGCCTGACGGATGATTCTTCCGAGCGGCTCAGCGTTCTCAGTTCTGTCGCTGGCGTCCAGCGCATTTAATGGGATTCTAGGATGTGCAGCGCATGCGAATGAGCGGGCCGACGGAATCCAGCAGGTTCCCTCGGCAGAAGTGTGTGAGAGGAGGGCGAGGTGCCCTCGCGTGGTGGGCAGATGGAGGCCGGCCCGCATGAGGCTGCACCTGCCGTGTGAATGCGCGTGCGGGTCACACCCGGCGCCGTCCCGGAGAGGGAGGCTAACTGCGGCCAGCGAGGTCAGCTGTCAGCCAAAGCTCACGCCTTACATTCACCTTTCAGACGTGTGACGGCAGGATTCAGATGCAAAATGGGAAAGAGAGACACGGGACAAAAGGGAAGTGAAGCAAATTCCAAAATCAATCCCGGTGAGTTTAGCCCAGAGGATTTTAGCTGTTAAGGAGAAAAAATACCCTTCTTCGGAAAGCTCATGCCCAGCACACCTTATCAACCCCCCACCCCCCCCCAAGGCTTGGGACTGCAGGCCCTGCGCTGTGACGAGTAAGCGAAACAAAACGGGATTGTGGGAACGCGCCGGCATGCCAACGCGCTCTCACACGCTAGTCAAGCAGTGAGCGTTCCACTTGAGTCATTTTTGGACAGATTTTTTGCATAATCCCCCCTGCCCATGTCCTCTTACCTCCCCCCCCCCTCTTTTGCTCTGCCCGCCCCCATTGCAGGCCCGCCTGTCAATCCTTGATGGCTCCCCAAATTCCCAAAAAAGGCTGACGGACAGTTCAGAGGAGAAGAGGAACACAGACACACTCAATGGTCCTTTTAAGGAAGGTGATTAAAGATTTACCCCATTCTGTAGTTCTGACTGCTGTTTTTGTCCCCATTGAACAAAAGACGGAGCCGGTGTTTGTGAACATACATTTTCTTCGGTGTGAGGGACGGTGGTGTGCTTGGTCGTGAGGCATTATTCCAGTGACCTCTCTCACACATATTTTGTGGAGAATTTCCCTTGGCCAAAGGCGCTGCTGTAAGTTTGACCTCGCTGAATGAAAGTAAGACTTATTGTCCATTTCTTACGAGAACCTTTCACCCTACCCCGGCTTGCATGAAACGGCCTCGGAATAATTCATACCGGAGCGCTCCTCCATATGGTTACTGCATGTGGGAACCTACTAGAGAACGTCTGCTATAGAGATATCGGACAAAGATTGGGAACGTGCTTTTATGAAACAGATGGGGAAATGCCAAGAGTGAGCGAATGTAAAATTGCTGTAACTGCCTGTGATAGATTACCGCTTGTTTGAAAGCGATAATGGAGAGAACTCATAAAAGTATAATTAACCTAAAAAGTACCCAGTATTCCAGTGGAAATGTATAAATTAAGGCGCAGGTTTTGAAGGAAGAATTCTGCTTGTTCTGGCTGGTCCTGGTTCTGACTCATCGTGCTTCATTTATGATCTCTGCCACCCTGGAAGTAGAGTAATGTCTCATGCTTTGTCTTCCAAAGTGGCTGAAAGGGGAAAGATTGTAAATGTGGCATCTGGGAGATTAAATGCATTTGTCGTCTTCCAGCATTTCGTGGAGGGGGTGGAGAAAGAGGGGGTGGGGAAAGAGAGGGCACCGCTTGCTGGCTCCTAACGCGCACATCTTGGCCCTGGTATATCTGATGCCGCATGTTAAATACTTTATGCGGAGACTGACTATCTTTAGATTAGATTTAATCTTTGCTGTATCTGTTCAACATTCAAGACGGTTTGAAAGAGATGGGCCTGTTTCGCCACGTCACTTTATTTCATTTTCTTCTCTTTTTCTAGGTGGCCATCTGGGACAGAATGAGAAACAGCAAGAATATGTTGGTTCTTCAAAGGATTCTACTGGTGGGATGAGAGAAAGGAAAACAATCTATTTTTCATTTAATGTAATGAGGTGTATATTGCCTATTGAAAGAATAATGAATTTAAAATGTACTTCTTTTCAGAATAAATCAGTGTGTTCCCAAGCATTTGTTTTTCTTTTTTTTTTGTCTTTGTGTTCTATCATTTTATAATCAGTGTGTCAGGTGCCCAGAACATAATAACGTATAATTTCCTATTAGGCTTTATGAAAAAGCCATTTACAGACCTGCACAGAAAACTAAACCCAAGACCTGTGCTGTTTTTTTTTATGATAATTTCAAAAGGCTAAGCAGGTATAAATAGGCCATTCAGCCCCATTCACTCTTTCCCTGATTCTATTGTTTAGAGAAGACTTTCAATCTAAGCTTGAAAATCTGACTTTACTTTTGTGCCCCCGGAGGACTGGCCTGGCAGAGCGATGTTCAAAAAAAAGTGACTTGAAAGGCCTGGGAGGCTGCAAATGATCGAGGCGGAATTCACAGCAGGCCGCGGCCGGCGGCGAGGCCTAAGACGTATCGCGGGTGCATATCGAGATCCATTTTAAATATGCTCCTGGTCGGGTCGCCGGTAATCTGCAGTTTCCATGTTTTATTTTAGTGACTCTCGCTCGGCAACAACTGTAATTTCTGGTCCGACAGATAACAGAATGTCAACCACCGTGTGATTGAAGGTGTTTAAAAGCACCTCGGGGTAGGGGGGCCCGGGGGGGGTGCATTTAGAGCATGGGGAATGTGCCAGAAATACTAACGCTACTGCTCAGCAGCTGAACGCCATGTCGTACAGGTAGGTACAAGACCCTGAGCGCTAATAAGACTGCTTCAAATAGCTTCCCAGTGGAAGATCTTCAGCTCGCGCCAGCCACACTCAGACTAATCCATTATGCTACATTTACGGCAATTAAGAAAGAAAAGTCACTCGCTAATTATTGCAGGGAGTTCTTTGTGAGCCGGGGCAGGATCGCTGCTGTTGCTGTTATGCGAATTTCTGGGGGTGCATTAACATAGCTATCAGGTGCAGGCCAGGCAGCGTCCCCGTAGCAGGGCTCTGGCCCCGTGTGACCCACAGGGTGTAAAGAAAACGAATGAACGAACGAAAGAAAAAGCTGCTAGGGAATCGGTGTTAGCTAGTGACCTCGCCGATAAGTGAGCACTGCAGAAAAATTCAAGCTAATACTATCCGGGGAAACACTCGAACAGGGTTGTAATTTTGCAGGGAAAAAAGTAAAGAACGGCTTAAAAAGCTCACTTCAAATGATATGATTTGGAAATACGCGTGTTTTTACTAATCAGACACCTTCCTGCTGGCTGCCGGCCGCCCAGCAACAGGCCAAGCTGGGATGGCAGGATTGATGCTTTCTGCTGATTGGGGCATCGTTCCATTTGAAGGCCTTGTTTGTTTTGTTACTCGCCATATGACATATTGTTATTTTTGCAGTACGGCCGACGGATTTAATAAAGAGGGAGCGCAATTATTAGCAGAATAAGTGATGTCCCTCTCAGCCCCCTGCTCCATGACTGTTTGCTCTAAGCATTTATTTTGGCGTTTATTAAATGCTGTTTTGTCGGGTTTAGTTTAGGTTTAGCTCAGCCGCTGCTTCCATGGTTACTGCAGCGCTTCGAGGACGCGCGATAAGGAACCTCCACACAATTTACTTTGTGCTTTTGATGTTCAGGTACATTAATTCAAGTATTTATGCAAATTGCATTCTGACCCAATGTAACATAATTTGCAATCTAATTTACATCCCATCGAAATAGCTGAAGTATGTTGCGGTGTGTAAGAAAGCCCGGTGGTGCCTAAAACCCCCACCCCGGCATGACATAGGTCCCTCCCCCCCCGGGATGTCAGAAAAGCAGCGGACAGGTGAGAGGACTCTGCATATGACTGACTGGGTCCTGTAGCATTATCCACCAATTTTGATTGGTGAGTTTCGGTTAAAATTCTCCCTATCCAACACCACTCATTTAATTCAGTTCTATTATATTTGTAATTATTTCATAATTTTATAATGCTCCTAATAATTAATGATGATATCAGCTTTCAGTCCAGAACATTCCTAGGAGATATTTTATTGAACAAGACCACTATATGACTTATTACAATGACAAAGACACATTTTCATTCTGGCAAAATGTTTCCATCGGTTCTTGTAGTATATCATGCATAGTATTTATGTATGATGTAATTGTTAAGGTGCTAATCAAACATTTCAGCTTTCCTTTTATTTACTGAATACTAAAGTTACCTAACACGCCAGCAATAAAATCGGTGGAAATCGCAGCGGCACGTTGTTCAACATTTAATAAACTGATATGAAATAAATTATTTATTTAGTAACCAACTAAACAGCAACTGATGTGAGAACTAAGCAACGGACACTAAACAGAGCATTTCTAGCTATTTATCTGAATCTGCAGGTACATCCATCTGCGTGCAGACAAAGAGCCGCCGGGCTGGTGGGCGGCACCGTCGCCGATTCGGGCTGGCAGGTCCACCCGTCACTCCGGGCTCGGGTCGTCTTCGGTGGAGATGTAGCTGATTTCAGGACGCACGGGACTGGCAGCGTGGCCATTTATACCACAGGAAGAAGAACAACAAAGACAGGGTTAAAAAAAACCTGGCAGCGCTTGGGTCCCTTTTAAGGGCGGGATGTAATTACTTGTCGCTGAGGCCAAAGCTGCATCAGGACTGCAATTACCCCCAGCCCGGCAGCCGGCCCAGGTTACTGCCCCGGCTCCTCTCAGTCCCCCAGCCTCATTCCCCATTCAGGCCACACAGACCCGGGCAGCAGACCGACATGACCAGAGAGTGCCCGTTCATGCGTGCATTTACTCTTATCGTCCCCCTCTATGGCGGAACAGGGACACTTCCTAATCCACACACTCCCCTCTTATCCAGACAACACCCACTCCCTGACGGTCCTCTGCCTTCCCTACCTTCTTTCCGGGGGATGACAGGGCCGCTTCCCATTCGATACCCGGGCCCCCGGCCCGAGCCGTCGTCCCCACCCTGCTCCCCGCTGTGCCCGCTAATGGGCTATCGTCTGTCCTTTCGGATGGCGCCGCGGGAGTCCGCCGGCCCCGGACCCGGGCCTGCAGACGCTGGTTTCTCTCTACCTTCCTGTCACCCGATTTTTCTCTTCGCGAGCCAGGAATTGGTGTCTGAATCCGGCGTTAACCCGGCTGGACGTGTGCCGTGACTCAGGATGTGTGTTCTCTCTTTTAAATAATTCAGAGCCTTAAAGGAAAAAAACCACAACAAGTACATATCTGTTCATTTAGTTTCCATATGAGTCTTTATAATTCATTTTAAATTAATGTAGAATCAAAATCGTTCCAGGACTGAATTAAAAAAAAAATCCTTCTCAAAGACAGAAGTGAAAAGCCTAAAACCACCACCTCATATTTACTGCATCCAGAAGCACATTCATGTGGTCCCCGCATCGAGGCACCTCTGTCCGGCCAACATCACCCCAGGCAACGTTTCCCTAATGTTTCCATTAAAACTGTTGAGCCCCCCCCCCCCACCCCAGAGGTCCCATCAAGTTCTTTTATAGACCTGCAGAGGGAGGTACGCATGTAAGGAGGTCACATCATTTTCCGCTCAGGGGCTAACAGAGAGTGGGCGCACATCAGTGGCGACTGCCGACGCGGGGCGTGCATTTGTGCGGCTGCACGTGCGGCTCAGCTTTCGTTAGAAATCCCCTCTCTAATTGATTACCCATATTGCCACGGTGCTTATGATAACAGGCTACCCCACTGACTCACCATATGGTGGCCTTTTCAGCAGAGTGTCATTACCAAGGGCCTCGCCCTGCTGTCGCCTGTCAAGCAGAAAAAATAGAAGGAGAATTATAAGGCGGGCGTGTGCCTTCAGCTTCTCTGGATTCACTATCAGGCACCTTTCCGTCGTTTAACGTGAAGTTCACTGTCATTGATATCACAGCAAATATTTAGACAAATTATTCAGGTAATTTCTTTTCTATATAAAAATTAAAACACATACACGACTAGTGAAAAGCTTGTGCACATCACAGGTTTTTACCACTTTCACATTTATTTCATAAAGTGCTGATTCTTTATTCTTAAGTATTGGAAAATTGAGAGAACAACTATATATGAAAATATAAAGCAAATAAAACAAGTTTCCTTTATAACATGGAAAGAGTATGTAACTGTGAATGCCTGACATCCTATTAACTGGTTGTGTGGAGATGGCAGTCAAACTCTAGGCTGTCCTTTAACTTTAAATGCACTAGTTACCTTTTTCACCCCATGAAACAGAGCAGTATTTAATGTCCCTTGTAGAAAGAATGCCTCGAATTTTCTCTGCTGTTGTAACTGCTAGAGGAGGTTATTTTGATGAATCAAAGATATGATATTTTCTTGCTAATAAAGGTAGTCAAACAGTGAATATACAGTACTGTAAATATATTTGTTAGCAAAGAATACTTTAGTATTCTTTTTAGTAAATGTTAAGCGAGTGACATGCAAATGCAGAAAACCTCAGTGTGTGCAAAAACGTTTGACTGGTAGTGTAGTGACTGGTAGTGTAGTCAGGACGCTTTCTCACCGCACCATTCAGAATCACTCTAATATTAATACGGCCCTGACTCCGTGAAAGTATTATCTTATTGTAAAGGATCATGACGCATGAAATTATTCAGTAGATTTTTTTCCTTTCCTTTGCATTTAGTCCTGGCCTGGGCATCTGGCCAGTGCCTGCTGGCTATGAATTAGAATGTAAGTGTGTTTCGCATTATCACATGGGCCGCTCCTAATGATTTTTTAATTAAATTTTTATAAAAACAACTTTGCAGAGGTCGACTTGCAATTAGAGACCCTTGGTGGTTAACAGGCTGTTCATACAGCAATTACTGTCCTGCCCCTCCACCCACCAATAATATTTTATTGACTTAATGGTTTAGTTCTCAAATGCATTTTTTAGTTTAGCGTTATTGGAAACTGCATTGTTTTATACTGCGTCGTGCAAAGTGGTTGGTCGGTGTGGCCGTGGGCCCGCTTTACCCATTGGTCATTTTGTGTTGCCATAACAACAATGGCCTGGTGCCTAAACAGTTTAGTCAAATAGCAGGCCTGATAGGGGCTGCTGGAGGCGGGACGCATTCATCTGCTGCCTAAGTTGCCCATTGACAGATGCCTTTCACAAGCCATTGAGATCTCCAGGCCTCATGCTTCCTCTATTCATTCGTCTTCCTTTCCGGTTTTCCCCCAGAAAGCTGTCAGGAGGGAAACGGCCCAGAGTGTCTTTTTGTGCGTCCATTTCTCCCGACACGCCTTAGTGAGATTGGATCTTCAGAATCGCCCATGCTGAACGCACCGGCGCACCGCAGCCTCCTGGGAGGGGAAAAGGGGGGGGGGGTAAGACACCGGTCAGTTTGGTGTTAGAGGCGTCTTTGGCCACAAGGTTTCCTGCTGCAAGAGAGCAGTGAAGACCCGACACAGTTTTACACTAATTATTTATTTCCCGGGTGCCTCTCCATCCTCATAGAAACATTTGCAAGCGTTTTGGTGGGTGTGTTTCGTGGTGTCCTATTCCCTGTGCTGTGGACATTTGTGCACGGCGGGCCTGCGATTCTCAGTCAGACAGGTTATTAGTTAACACAGATAATAAGGTCAACAAGCTGGCCACAGTACTGTTGTATTTCTCAGGATCCTTCGCAATTCTCCGGGTGTCGATCTCCTTCAGTAGCTTCCCCACGACCTGCCCGTTCTTATTTGAAAGATGGACAAATAGTCCTTTAGTCGTATAGCCTGCCTTCTTCCACATTTACATTACAGAATCCATGGCTTAATTAGCAGGGAAGCAACCAAGTTTAATTAATATATAAGCACATTTGAGGATTGCATTGTAATTGTCTTCATTGCTTAAATCAGAGTGAAGTCGCAGAAGAACAAATGAACTTAACTTATTTAACCAAGAAGGGTTATGGAATTTCCTCATACAGATGACAATAACCTAGTTTAGCTGGGAAAAGAGTTCTTTGTACATGCTGCAGGAAATGGGTAGCGGTAGGGTCATGTGGATTGGCTCGCACCAGGGTTGTTTTGGATAAAAGCAAAAGCCACACAAGTAAATGTAAGTTTATATTAGATTTTGCTTCAGAGCAATAATCAGGCCGAGGCGGCATGTTCTCACGCACATCAGAGCCGGGCACTGCTCAAGCAGGTATTGAACACGGATGGATGGATGGACGTTCTCACGCTTTGAGGCACTGCAGTTCATGACACGCGTTGATGTATTGGCTGCGCGTGTTACTATTGGAATCTATTTGTTTCGGCTGTAATGTCTTAAATGACTGGGTCTTCTCACACACCTTAGCAGTAACTAAACTAGAGATTGCCAATGTTTTGTAAAGTGATCCGTTCCTGAAGTTTCTCCAGTTGGCCTGGCTGCTCCTAAGCTGTAGGAGACTAAAAGGATATGTGAGATGTAACCAAGGAAACATTACTTTCCTGTAGTCTGGAAAGTACAAAATTTCCATCATAGGCGGGCCAAAGAGAAGGTCCCGCTCTCCATAAACATAATCACACACGGGGATCATGTCGGAGTCTCGCTGCCAGACTGCAAATCTTGGATCCTGTCCTTGAACTTAGAAGCTGCCAGGTCCTGGACTTATGAGCTGTAAACGAGATCCTGTAAGTTAATTTCTCTTTCCATTTCTTAACCCCCTGCTCCCCTTGAGTCATGCTAGCTCTGTTGGAATGGCCGCCCCTGTGGTTCAGCATCACTGATGCAACGAGGAGAAACACGGGACACGCCAAATGCCGCTTCATTTAACATTTGTTGACTTCCGACCGTAGGAGCAGATGCAGCTGAGTGTCGCCGCCATGGAGCCGGTGTGGGAATGCTCTGGGCTTCTCCGCTGACTGCCGGCGAGCCAAAGGAGTGACAGGAGAGAATGTATTGCTGGCATATGATTTCGGTCATTAATTCTTGGAGCAAAACTAAAAAGCCAAGACCATTATGGGCAGATAAACAAAGGGAACATGCTGAGGTCGTGTAATCAGTAAGAGAGGCAGAACTGTGGGCACACCAGGTCGTTCCGGTCAAGCGATCCCATCCTCAGCCACACCCCAGCCCTAAAGCCACAGCTGTCACTGAGTGGCAGTCACTAGGCTGTCTAAGAGACACCCTGTGCAGAACGACTAAAGGGGTTTGGAAGTAGAGCCGGCTGCAGGCCCTGGTGCCTGATCGAGTCCGAATGGCAGCACCGCTGATCGAAATAACATCCCGCCTGTGTCACCTGACTGACTTCCTAGGCTGGTGATTGACGCCACGTCGAGCTTGTAACATCACTGTTCGCCCACTTTCCTTGACTGTAAATCCCGTTTCTTGTAAAATTAGTCATTCTCCACAGCTATTTAGACAAAATTTGGCATTTCATATATAACAACCCTGGGAAAGTACAGAAGGGCAAATAAAAGCCTTATGAACTTGGTATCATCTGGTGCAGTGATTTTAACAGGGCAAGGGTCCATGTTGGCTGTGTGGTAAGGTGAGGTAATTCTTGGTGGGGAAAGGCTTTCTTTCTGCGCCTCCCACACCCCTCGCCCTCACCCTGGACGGTGCTAACCACACCCGGGACATCCTCCGCCTCACACATCGGGGTGCTTTGTGGAATGATCACATCAACATAAAGACTGTCAGCGCGATTATTATAAGTTGTTGTCTGGGGTCGGTGAAGAGTCAGTGGGAAGGTGAAGGAAAACATTTTGATGTGTGCGTTTTGTAAGCAACAAAAAGATGAGCATCCATGCATGGGCTGACATATGAATGAGGGGGAAAGAAGGCGGAAGAGGGTGAAGCGATAATGTTAATGGCGAAGCCCTTCCTGACAGATACTTTGTGTACTACACCAGGCACGCAGTTCCGATTTCTTTGACAGCTCAGTGCATTTCCTTAAAAGTATATTATGCAAAAATATGGTTCAACGCCTCCCATCGCAAGAGCTTTCTTCTGATGGTCAGATTCCACCCCCAGCACCTGCCAGCTCTTCCTGTCCTGTTGTTTATTCACACGCACCCCCCCCCCCTGCCAGCATGGCACTGATAGATAATTACGTTGGCATGTGAAACGTAAATAATGGCCAATTTCCCCCCTCTTTTGCCGTGCGCTAACTGTTTCCTGCTGCTCCCGCTTACGTTCCCATTTTACCTGTTAATTGGACACATCTTCTGCTTTCGATTACTGTAATTGGGCTGCACTCATGTGCCCCACAGTGAGCAGAAAGGACGGTACATTTGCACATCCTATCAGCATCTGACTAACGTAATGGAGGACACAAAACAGTCTCTTTTATCAAAGATTCCTCGTCCTCTACTAGAAGATTTAAAGGCTTTTGATCTGTTTAAAATGAATGCCTGGGCCTTTGTGCCATAGTAACACACAACCTGAGATGACTGGTAGATAGCATAGTGCATCCCCATGACATCACCGAACGTCGGCTGCATGAGACAGACTTACATTGATGTGTCCATTATACTGATAACTCAAATGTGAAATCCTTCATTCTGTGACCTGATATGCTGTCCTTGGGCCTTATTTGGGCAGAGATGGAGGCCCTCCCTCTGCCATGGGGGCTTCATGTTAATGCACTTTGCCAGTCGGTTGATGGCACAGGAAGGCTCACTCTCCTCACGCCTGGAAAGTGCGCCACGTTCTTCCCGGGCAGCTGGGAGCCCAGTTAGCATCTGAAGCACACTGGCGATGACGGTGGCGGTAGCGTCCTGGCAGGCCGACAGCTGACGAGCAGATCAGCGGCTGTCAGACACCTCCGCCGGCCCGGCTCAGTGTGCCTCGCCATCAATTTCCCTCAAGGTAACGACATCAGTGTCGAGAAAGCGTGGCAGACGCTACGGGAAACTCCCACCCGCTCTCGCAGTCAGGAGCGGGGGGCGAGGGGTAATGTGAAAGCTTGATAGATGTTATTGATTCCCGACAAGAGAGTTTTCCATGTTAAAAAAGAAACGATCAAAACAGAAGCATATAAACCAACAGGCGAAGGAGAGCGTACACACAGATCTCTCACGCCATTTGCCCTACGCTGTGTGCCTGGGGGCTGGCGGAAGCTTCTGGTTTATTTCTGCAGACACTGAATCCATCGTCCACCACAGTGAAGCACATTACCCAGGTCAACAGCAGCTAAACAGCAGCTCCTTAGAGCAAACATTTGGGTATCTCTTATACTGTAAAGGATCAATACAAGTTTGGATAGATGCCTGTACCAATCACGTGTATGAATTAATTATAGGGTGTTAAAAATATTTCTTTAAAGAACAATTGTATCATGCCTGAAATAATAACATCAGTCATTTTTAATCTTATGCATCATTAACATAATTCTGTGTTTTTATTTGACAGCATTTTTAAGTCGAACAGCATGTTTTGATCAAACTGATAAACTTAGTATCTACTAAAATGTGGCTGCATTTTCCAATGACAGATCATTTTTATATGTTGCAGGAAGACGGTTGCTTTTCTTTAAGCAGCAAAGAAGTAAAATTTCTACAGCCAATTAAGAAAACAAGCTACTTCATATGACACCCTTTTGCAAGTTCAGACCAGGGTGATGAAACCCTAGCCCACCTCTGGAGGTTTAGAAGAGGTGGATCAGTTAGGTGGAGATAAAGCTCGCCATAATTCACTGTCAGAAGGTCATTATATTCCTCATTAAACCGGATCAGCTCTGTATTCCTGTGCCTGTATGCGTGCAAAGTGCTCTTCTTACAGCCTGGAGCGAATATCGACTCTCAGATGGAGAGCAGAAGTTACTAAGTTACCTTTGTCGTACTCCTGACCCAGGACCGCATGTCTATGGTCACTCGTATGAACTCCTTCTTTTCTGCATGCCAGTGAGTGTCTGTTTCTGATCATGTCGTCTGTGGTCATGTTCCATCTGGTAGCAATTGTACACTGTTTTAATTCCCCCCGCCGTGCCAAAGCAGCCTTACCACCCATACATCGAGGCCCAAATCAAATGATGTCATCTCTGCTTCCCCTCCGCCTACGTCTTCACGTCTGTAAGAAAACTCCATCGCTTTATATTTCGAAACCAAAAAGCTGCCTGCGTGTTTGCGTGAAAAAAACGCATCCTCTCTGAAAGTGGCCCATTTCCCCTGCTGTCCTTTGTCATTTTCAAATGAGAGCAGCGTATTTATTTTGTCTTTTGTGTGGGTGCATTTGATCGGCGTCATTATGGAGCTGTGAAACGCTATAGCTACGCTGAGCTTAAGGGAACGGAACATCAGAGTCGTTAACTCTTTACATCGGCATTAAAGTGGAATTTAACACCCAAAATAAGTATCGCTGTTCCGTTCTGTGGAACTGGCGTGAATTTTCAGAGCTTTAAACACGACGGCGGTATAGCTGAAAATCCCACGTGCACAGTGGTAATATAGGTCGCTGTTTAATATATATATTAAGCTACCCCCCCACCACCATGATTTCTCATCAGCTCTCTGTTACAACTCTGTTCTGCTGACTCAACGGGCCTTTCTCTTTTCTGCCAGTTTTGGTGTTCTAGATGAACTTGGCAGGCCTGAGATGTGCACGCAAGGAAAATTCATTATATTATCATTCACACCATATTTGCACTGCGTGATTAAAAGATGAGTCCCGTATTACATCTACATGAAACAGCTGTAAAAAAAGCCAGCTGGAACATGAGCTGTAAGCTATCCCACCTGTGGAAATATTCCTGAAATATAGATATGCGTGCGCCTCTGTGTTAGACGAGTCTGCCGATTCGTCCATCCCCTGGGATTTATTCTCTAGCGCTGCAAAAAATGCATTTGTGGATTCGTGGCCCCAAAAAAAAAAAAAGTTCTGGAATATCATATATAACGAGAAGAAAAAACAAAAAAGGTTTTCAATTTACCTCACGGCCATCCGGACTTTGAAAACTGACCTGTCAAGGTTCAGCCGCCAAAAGACACTCGAGGGGAGGTTCACAGCTTCCAAGTGTAAAAATATTTATTACGCCCATTGAAAATAAGATCTGAAGAATGCAGAGTGGAAACAATGAAACTCCATATGAACTAGGGAAGCGATGGTGAACAAATGGAAACATCATGACCGGGCAACACTGCGTCTATAAAGAAATACTATAGCTGCACCTGGAGCCCAGATATGTAATGCTGCCTCCAAAAATCAAACATGTGCTTTATTTTCCCGTCCTCCTTCCCTGTCTCTCTTGTAGCCATGTATCATCTGAAGAAAAAAAAAAAAGACTTCGGCATATGGGTCCATTTTTCTGCTTCTTCTCCTCCGCGGTCGCTGTCCTCCTCTTGTCGACAGCAGCGTTCAACACATTTTCTAATGATTGTATCAGATTAGTACCTTGGAAGCCCTCCAGGAAAGCAGATCCTGGGCAGATAAGTGCTGCCTGGCTCTGCTTGTGCCTCTAACGCTGACAAATGTAGGCATTAAAAGGCCAAATGGGACAAAGGATCGAACTTCCCGAGCTATCAGAGAGGGCCTGTGAATGTATTAATAGGTGTCTCTGCCTTTGTTTGTGAGGTCGGTGCCGTTAGTGCAGTTGGCGTCTTACATGCATGTGCACGCATGCATGTACCTTTTCCCCATGTAAGCTTACGCCTTTAACCTTTAATGTTAGCTTGAATAACTTGAAGAATGGCTCGAAAGAACGATTAAACAGGTTAGGAGGACAATTAACCCAATTATCTTATCTGGGCTCAGCTGGAGTCCTGTAAGAGAGTAGAGTGATCTGTTCGATAAACCTGTTTTCAGCAAATTGTGCATATGGGTTCGTTAACGGAGATACTTTATCATGACAAATGACTGGGAGCAGAACAAACAACGGTTAGTCATGCACGACACTGGCAGAGATCTGGATCCTGTGGCAGGTGGGCGATGCGGCAGAGCGTCTGGTCTCCGCTCTCTCCGGTGATCAGACATGCAGACAGCACAACCTGTTCCAAGGCAGGGTGATTCACATCAGCCCGTATCTCCCTTGCGCGTACAAACTCCCCTGTTCCCCCTCGCTCTGCGTTTTACTTCTCCTTGATTAAAAAACGAGGATCCAAAGGTCATCCGGGCCAGCAGTATCAAAATCAGAGGACGCGGGGGCCAGTGCACTATGGCTGGAACAGCTAATGGGCTGTCCTGTGGGTGAACAGAGGAGCAGTGCCAGTCCCCTCCTGTCTGAGAAATGATGCAAGGCTATTGTTGGCGCGATGCTGGTCGATGAAGGCCTGGGTATTCGAGGATCCGGCACGACGGGCAAAGGCAGTGTACTGAGATGCACCGACGCCCCGATAATAAATTACATGCCAGCGTAATGTTCTGAGACCACAGAAGTGCCGTGAGCACCTTGACGCAGATGGGTCTACTGCATGTAGCTGTGGTTAGCCGCAAAGAGGCCATTTGCGGAAAGTTGAAGGCGACCAATGGAAGCTCATGGCTCCGCTGATGGGGCTTATAAGTTTTTCTTTTACAAGGAGCCCTGAGAATCACAGACGTCACTTCCGAACGCGTGCGGGAAGAAAGCCATCGCTTTACTTTAATGAGCCTTTGTTTGTGAGAACCATGTCCATCCATTTTGTTTATTGGCCGCCGGGCCCCGAGCACCAAGTTTTCTTGTCAATTTCCTGTTGTTCAACATTACTGCACTTGCTTATTAAGCCTTATTTTATGGTTGTCGCTTTGTGATTTGAGTTGAGGGCACCGCGGGTTTGTTGGCCCTTGCTGGTAAGAGGACCCACGTGACTGGCCAATCACAACGGCTCAGGGAAAAACCCTTGTGTGTAGTTTCTATAGTGCGAGCCGCTCACTGAGAAATGGCCACCGACGGGGCGGGAGAAGGGAACCTCCCACCAAAGCAGACAATCAGCAGAAGAAATGCAGGTGACGGAAGAGGAAATCAGAAAGCGTAACCCTATTAAAGAGGGCAGGTCGTAGCAATCGGGCAAAACACGAGCCAATTAAAGCACCCCTGGTGCTGCAAATTTTCATTACACTCACCATGAAAGCCCAAAAAACAGATCCTCTTCGTTAAAGCATTCACGACCCTCCCCCATTGTTCCACAGAAAATGCCTTTGGAATCGGGGGAAACAGGGCTACAAACAGACGCCGTGGGACGATGCAGACGAAATGCCTTCGAAACAAGGTGCCTTTTATCCTCCTGGTCATTAACCGACAACAATACATTCACAGGGAGGTGAAGAATCAGACAGACGTAGCTTAAGTTCGACGTCTTCCCATCGTTAACTGAGCCGGCAATGATATTCATTACTTATGGTTGCCTCCGGCGCTCGTCCCCCCCCAATGGCCACAGAGAGCGGCCCTGCAACTCAGAGCTGCTTAATCTAATGGTGTAACAATTGTGCTGGAGCCCCAACTCATATGAGCAGGACTAATGCAATCTGTGAGAGCCCCTGGAATCAGGGCGTAATTAGATTGGCCTGTTCTCGATGCACCACACTGACTCATTCCCTGGAATTGAACTCTGTTGGAATGGGCCAAATTAACCCATCCGCTGCTGCAATGGAGTCTATAAGATTAGAGGAAAAGTTTTGGAGGCTCCCATGAACATTCAACGTGGACCGGTCTGAGCGTGTCCCCATGGCTTATTACCCTACGTGACAATATCTAGGATTCCAGATACGAAGAGCTCGGGGCAAAGTGACCCGAATAAATGAGGGAAGGTTGTGTCCTTTCTGCTAACTGTACACATTAGCACAAGACTCTGAGGATTGAAGGGGTAGTCAACCCCATTAAATAATTGGTATGTTCTCAATACATCTTTGAACGGGCAAGATTCCTTAATTGTGCTAAACAAAGGCTAATCGTATGGAATTGATTAGCACGGCTCGCGCTTTGTGACCCAGGATTCCCTGCTTGCTGTTTCCCTAAAGCGTCCTAATTGGCTTTCAGGCTGCAAACTTAATCCACGGGGCTGTTAACCGCACAGCGCACAGGGATGATACGCGTCTGAAGACGTGCATGTGTTTTAAAAGCAGCCACTCCACATGTGAGAATGTTTCCATCTATATTCTATAGTCGCTTATCCAGAACAAGGTCAAGGTGAGCCTGGAACCAGCCCCAGGAAGCAACGGGAACAAGGCAGGAGACACCCTGGACAAGATGCCAGGCCATCACAGGGTACACACTCACACGCTCAGGGCAATTAGAGACACCAGTTCACCTAATGGCAGTTTAAAAACACCACTTTATCAAATCTTCTTGCTTACTGGAGAAAGCCCATGTAATACAGGGAAAACACACAATCCTTGTGGGCACAGAGCAAGGGTTAGATGCAACCTTTTAGCCATGTGATAAAATTTATATACTGGGATTGTGTATATTTTGTAGATATTGGCATGGTGCTATGAAACAGCGTCCACTTTAGTTTGGGTTTCATTTGCAGAATCGCTTTTAACCTGCGTCTTAGTGCCAACAATGCATATGAAACTTGCAGTCACATGACTCCAGCAGTCGTGCGCGTAGCGCAGTATAATCCTTATGTGCTGTGTGGTATTTTTATGGCCTGGCATGGGTTTTCCCAGAGCCTCTCCTTGTTCACGAGCAGCAGAGGCTAACAGTGCCTTGCCTTGATTACTTATTCAGTGCCCTTACACAAATCAGGTCAGCCAGCTTATTTAATTCTTTCAACAGAAGCAGCGGCCGGTGGCCGATTTTGTTTACGTTGCACAGTAACCGGAATAAAAACAGGAATAGCTAAGCAGTTATGGAATTATCTATGGCAAATCTTAGAGGAATCATACTTCTGGTTGACATGTGCTGATTCTCTCTTCCAGATTTATATTAGGGTGTGGCTGTCTGCACAGCACAGTGTAACGCGTAATATCCCTGCCCCTAACCCCCCCCCCCTCCCCCCACAGCACGCGGACACTCCCCTCTCCCATTTCACACCTTCAACATCGAGTCGTACACTGTGGACGGGTACAC
>JAABNX020000038.1:21449061-21462502 GCA_015163995.2 Mormyrus lacerda
ATATAGAACTGTTTTCACATCACATTTTCCGATCTTCAGAGACCCATTGGTTGAAACCTTAAGATGAATGTGCATGTTAAATGTAAAGACATCAATTATTTTTGTTTTCCCAGACACTTATCTGTATTTTCAGTCTCGTTGGCCAAATATTGATTGATTTTTAATAATGTTGGCAAATACCAACTTCCTGTGTTTTATGAAATGTTAAGTTCTTTTGGTGCTGTAGCATTCCTTGACCTAATAGGGTCATTTATAAGCAAGCAGTCTACTAGGCTCATGTCACTGGCTGGCAGATGAATTGGTCAGCAGTATTAGCTATTATTTTTTACGCTATGGACCCCTCCCCCTTCTAATAAAATATATTAAAAAGTCGGTCTCAAGTCTAGCTGTAGACTATTAGTGAAAACATCAGGATTGTATTGATTACTCTCTGGTGAATCTTGTTACTTGTGTGGCAACTTAAGAGAAAACCACAGGGAAACGGTATTAATCAGTGGCTTACATACTTCTGTGGCACTTAATTTCTTGCTTACCCTTGTTCATTGTACTCCTTTATGCACCGGAAAGCCTTTCACGCCTTTTCCGTTTTACGATATGCTTCACGAACTTTATTTTATGGAGGTTTTTGGATATGAGCCTGAAAAAAAGTGCAGAGAAGAGAAAGGTCAACCGAGACTGTCCTTTGTGATATCTTTGAAAGGCTTTTATGTTTGTATTTACAGTGTGTTTTGTGTACTTGCATAATGTAGATGTTCTTATCAAGTGTGACAGGGACCAGCAAGGGTATTCTTAAAGCTTTGTTTGACTTCGAGTTCTGAAATTTTGACCTTGAAGATCCATTTCAAAATGGCAACTGCGTACTTATTTTGAGCTCCTCTAGATGGCGTAGGCTTGTTTTTTGGCTTTGGGAATGGTCTCGCCGCCATTTTCTGATTATTGTAAGGGCGGTGGTAGTTTATTCGAGAATAGCAAATTAACAGAAATAAACAAGATGGAAGCAGAAATGTTTCCATCATAGACATTTAGCTAGCTCTTCAATTTTAAGAAAAAATTCTTCTCTGCGATTATGCAGTGATTTATAAAAGAATCGTTTTTTTACAAACGATTCACACTGATTAAACCCGAAATGTAATGCACTTAACGAAACAAATAGGAGCTGGTAATATTTCGCTTTAAAAATGTCTTTTTGATTAGCAACGTAGTAGAATATGCAGAAATAGACAAGTAAGAGGTCTTGGAGTCATACTTGTCGTTTTAAAACGGCCAGTATAACCGTAAGAATTTTAAGAATATGTATTTTATAATTGTAATTCTCTAAAACATCACGTTGAAATTAATGTTGCATTAAACTCCGTTCAGTTAGCGATGATTCATAAATCTGCATTTAAGAATCCTGCACTTTCAGAATACTGGATTTTTTTTATACCTTCAGTTATGATTCAAAAATGGTTTGCATGGAAAAGTTATTTAAAACATTTTGCGTAATAAAAATCATATTTACGAGGAGGCACTTTCTGTCTGGCTGCTGGAATTTTGAATGCACTTGATAACAAAGCTCTGCATGAGCAAATATGGTTACTGCTCTAGTGGTGCATTGAACACGGTCCGTATGACTGTGTCGCTTGGACTTCCCAACAGCAAGTCAGCTTTTAGTTTATCTACCCAGGCGCTTGATGTTAATTAATTTTTCAAATTTGATTGGGCAGCACTTTGGGGGTCACTTAGCCTATGTGTCTACCAATCAACCTTCTCTATATGCAACCCTGTAATTAATCTGCAGTGGCACAAGAGTGACTTCCAGTACGATTTTGGGCCTGCTTGTAAAAAAAATTAATCTAGCTTGGAATAGCATGAAGTAATAACATTATGATAATTATTATAATTGTAGCATTCTCCATGTACCCAGTGGGGTACTTTATTTGGGGGGAATGTTAAAAACAAAGGTATCATCATCTCGTTAGCCAAAAAAAGAGAGAGAAAAATATGGGAGAATGTAAATATTCCAGCCTAGTTAATTTTATTTTTCCAGATCTTGCCGGTTGGCTTTTAGCTGTATTGGTTTTTCAGTGGTTATCCAGGGTAAAAGTTACTTACAGTACTTTATAAAAATGATAATCTTTTATGCTGCAAAATGTAAATGTATTTTAACAAGCCTGACTTGATTTATTTATTTGCTTTTTTTTGATAAATTAATACACAACAAAGCTATTTTCCTAGCTGGGGAAAATCTCATTGACAAAATAAACACCAATCTTATTATCACTATTTTTCCCTTGTCCAATACAGCCTCTATACATTTTCCATACATGAAGTATGTCGTGGAGTCAACTGCCCTATTTAATTATATAACTATAAATGAAAAACTCATAACATTCTCATAAAGAACTGCCTTTCTTTCTATAGATGTTGCTTTGTGTCACTGCCAAGTCAGCTTAATGTCTTCTGGTCACTGGTGGTTCAGGTATTTTATACACTTATGCACTGGAAGGAGAGAAACCAGTGAGGAACAGACATAAGGAAGTATAACCATATCTACAAATATAACTGTTAGCTACTTGGCTACTTGAGTGTCCCCCCCCTTCCCCCTCCAAAAAATACTAATAAAAAAACATTAGAAGGAAGAATTCTGGATAAAAAAATGCATTGCTGTTGTTTAAATTTTTTAGTTTGCCATATGAAGAAACTGAATAGAGTATTTTAAAAATTAAATTTGTTTCTTTTTGGGACAAAGGTATGCTAGCTCATTCAAGATTAAAGCAGTGCATAATGTCTACAGAAACAGTTGCCATCAAAGGGAAATTCTCTCATCAATAATCTAGGTTCAAAGCTTCATTAAATAAAATGACCCGAGGTGAGCATGGGTAACTTCGCATACGGGGACAGAGTGTTTCTACACCAATGTTAAGCAAGGTTTTGTCAATGCAAGGCATAACAAGGCATAATTAACAAGACTATTATCTGCCCTGTGTGTATTTATTTTTACCTGGCTGAATGTGCTGTACGCTGAGAATAATAAATTTTTTGTGGCCGTTTTCAGCAATAATACAGTCATTTAAAGTTTGGCAAACCTGTTTTTATTGGATCACTCATTTTGTTTTATGCTTTTCAGATGATTAGGTAATTGTGTTGTAAATAAAGTATATTTACTGAACATCTCAAGGGCACAGGTTTTGCTGGTAAGGATTGGGAAGCAATATGTACGCTTAGAAATTTTACCCTGTCACAGAAATTGCCTGCAGGTATCAACATATCAAGGCTAATTCTGCATGATTCTAAAAAGGCCTTTATGTTCTTTCTGAAATTAGGTAAATTGTAATGCTGAACATTTTTAATCATTTATTCTGCAAATCGTTTACCTATTATGGTGTACAACAGAATTATTGTTTGTTTATTGTTTGGGTATTTGAAAGTACTATTTTATTATTCTTGAGAGCAAAACACATCAATTGTTTTATTTTAGTTAGTAAAAGATACCATTCTTCTGTTTAAGGCCTTTGAAAGTGAACACAATATTGCAGTGCTAACATGTAATATTATTACACCAATAACATTACATACTATTCTATATCGGCATCTGAATTATAATTCAAGATTTCAGTGCTACATTAGAAGATGCAAGTGCTTTTTTAAATAATGACATAACATTACAACACTGCCTTGTTTAATAAGATTAATTTTTATTTAGTTTTTCCTGTTTGATTACTGTTAATTTTGTTGGCAGTCAAGGTGAATATGCAATGTGCTTCATGGATGTGCACATCAGTGACTTTTCATAAACTTTCCTTTGCTTACGTTCATATATTTATTTCACTCATGAGACTCTGGAGAATGACACTCTGTTTAATTAGCATATTGTACATTGTATGCAACAGCCAGTATAGCTGTTTAGTCATTTAAATATTGAATATTCAAATATCGATGACATAATGAGCTTGTGTTCTATTTCTGTTATTGATTTTAGTTTGAACAGTGGTGTGAATATACAGACATTTATTTTGAGACATCCTATTCGAGGCTACTATCATTTATCAACCCTACATCGGCATATCATGTTCGAATATTTTTATGTAACCTTCAGTATTTTTTGTGGGTTTTGATTTTATAAATGGAGAAATATGGATAGCAGTCTCCAAACAGCATTATAGTTTAGTCCTAACATTTGTTTATAAAGTTGCATTGGGAAATTTTCTTTGACCAGATGTTTCTGAAGCTCTACTGAGTATTGCCATCCTTCACGGTTGACATGGTCCTAGTCGTTCTATGATTCGGTCGCAAATGTACCTGAGCATGTTAAAATCTGTTGCATGTTATGTGTGCTCCCAGTTCTGGACCTGGTCAGTCTTGAATAACACTGCACATAGACTCACTTTCATTTTCAAATGAGGAGACTGCAGTCTTCCGCTTGAACTTTCCCTCTCATCTTTCTCTCCAGATGTTGGGCTGAATGTTACCATACATTATAGAGCCTTAGCTGACAAGACTACAGCTGAAGCCCTTATTTGGAACAACCCTCAGACGTCAAGAGAATGTCCCTCAAATAGAGGATGCGTGTTTGCCTCTTTTTTTTTTTTTTATCCGCACACCTCTTTATATTTTAAAATCCCAAACGACCAGTAATATAACATTATGTTATGAACTTTATCAAGCTATGCAATATGCATTCATCCTATAGCACTGTTAAACATTAGTTTAACCAGTGTAAGACCATAAACCGTTAGACTAATCGTTAAACATCTTAATGGCTTGTTATTTCTAAAAGCAGACATTTCATAAATACACCTATGTCTGTCGGTGTGGTAGCATATAAAAGTATTGGTGGTGTTTCTGTGATTAGATTCTGGAAATAGTTGTTTATTTTATTGATGCGTATGCATGGTACATTAGTTTGTCCTATTCATTACTGCTTCCCTACATTCTTATTTGGCTTTTAGGGATATAAAAACATTAATCGAATTACTCTAATGGAGTTCAAACTCGCTCCTTTGAGTAGACAGACGCGTTTTAGTACAATCTCAGTTTTGGCTGAAGATCGTTATTTGTTTCTTTTTACAGTGACTTATTACTGAGGCCCTGAATTAATTCTGGAATTTTTATCATCATTATTATTTATTATTATTACAATAGCTTTACCTGCCGCATAACAAATTGGAAAAAAAAAATGCTAGAACAGGTCCATGGTTCGCTACATTATGAACTAAATCATTTTAATAGACTTATAAATACATGGTAGCTAAGCATATTAAAATGTTGTGTGCTCCCGTATTATTCAACAACCAGTGCATATTGATATTTGCTATCATGAATTGTACCCTGTAAAATGGTCCTTATGAGCGATATAAAGGAAAAACAAAGATACACTGAATGTGCTCAGTCATTCACTTAATTTACATTCCAGAATTGCAGCGGTTCATTGTTTATTTTGATTAAGACATGACATTTTTGAAGCTCAGTGTTAGTTTGTTCTGGAATTTAGTAATGTTTTGATAATTTCTTCAGAAATAATTCTGAATTAGTGACTCAGCATATTTGTTATTTGTGATGGTAGGATGAGTAATCAGAAATTTCAGTTGAGAAATTGCCTTTTTTTTGTTTGTGTTGAAGTTTAAAAAAACAAAGAAACAAAAGCATGGTAGCATCCTTGTTTGTAGAGGAATGAAGGTAGTTATTTAACCTACCATTGCCTGGAGTTCATTTCTGAAAGATGCAAACATTAGCTATACGCAGCATTATTGTGTAAACAAACTGATTGCTTTATGTGGTGTTATCTCTGCAATGAAGAAACAGAAATAGTGTTTTTGTGGTCGTTGTTTGTAATAGCAATCTATTTTAAACATACTCATCAAATTGGGTGTACCATTACATAAATTTCAAATAGTAGAAGTACTTCTATAGTACTGGCAAATCCTACCTGGCTCTTTCACTTCCTGTCCTTATATTATCTGCCAAAAATCAATAAAGATATGATAACTAAATAAACGTAACTTCCCTTTTACATGCCATTATTCAATATTGAATTTTGAAAATAATTTTAAAACGGCATAAATATGGATATTATGGAAATATTTCATAATGCCTGGAATGTAGTCAAAAGTAAAAATTCACTTGCCTACTAGCCTTTCGGTATTCATCTCAATGTAATTATTGTTAATATCAATAAATGTGAATTTTATTAAAATTATTTTCAGTGACCATTGGTTAATGAGCTACTAACGTTATCACTTGGTATCTCTAGAACTAAGATGTAAATTTTACATCTTTTAAAAATCTACATTTTCACAGTAAAATAAGCCATTCTATGTGTTTGACACAGATTCTTCAATATTAAGCTAACATATGCTGTGCCATGCTTGCTATTAACGTTAGAGTTTGCTGCTTGAAACATTAAGTGAATATCTTTGCTAGGTAGCGTACATAAATTCAGATATAAAATTGACTTTAGTAGTTGTATTAGTCTTTGTTGGTAGTTTTGCAAAAACAGCTTAAACTTTCTTACTATAAAATGGATCCTTAGCTGTCAACATTTGCATGTTTGAGCACATTTTAGTTTTGGCAGTCCGCCAAGCCTGTGTGTGACTAATGGACACCCTGAATCCTGACTTCTAACTGTTCGGTTTTCGAAGTGCACACTGTGCATGTTATCAGGTCATTGTCTTCTATGCATGCTATCAATTAATCACCTTGTGTGTCTCCTGTTTGGGAACAACACTGGCCTGGGCTCTATTTCCCAAAAGCACGATAGTGATAATAAGATGATTGTAAGTTCAGTGGAGCTCGGTGCAACTTACGATCATCTCTGCTCTGTGATTCTTTTGGGAAATGTGCCCCAGATCCTTTTATTATATATAGAGGGTGTTTGCTCTTAAAATAGCCCTTCTAGTTTTTAAAACTAACGTGAATAGCTAAGAAATCTGAATAATATAATCCCGCTCAGGATATTTCTCGTTAGTTAGTTAACAGTGATTTTTCTTTTGTTAAGCTGATGTAATTGTGGTACAATGTTAAAGGTGATTAATACAGAGTATGGAAAAGGTGATGTTGCATCATGAATAATGTTGGAGAATGAAACTTGACTAAGAATGTATACAAAGGAGTGATTGCGTTTGATTGCATGGTTGTATGAAATATACATTCTGAATGCTAATGTGCTTACCATATGATTACTCTGGGTAACAGCTACAATTCAAAAAAATAGTAACGAGGACAGTCTCATATTAGAACTTAAATTCAATTTATTTCACATGAAGGCCTTCTATTGAGTATTTGTAGGGCATTTGTAAAATATGACATCTTACAAATGACGGCATTTTAAGCTTCATTCATTCTAGGGGTACATTAAGGGAATGGCTGAGGTGGGGTAATTAATTTCTAAGCATATGCACACTTACCCATAAACTTACTGGTAAATTAATACATTATTTCCTGATATTTGCATTTGCATATGATGGATATTATGAATGTAAGTCATTTAGGTAATAATTCTGAGGTTTTTGGTGTCATTATTGAAATTGGTGGCGCCTTTCTGATACTTTAAGTCATTACTAGCAGGTATTGCTTAAATAAATGGGCATTCTTCATAAGATTCTTTAAACAACAAGCTTACTTCTTTTGCAAGATAGCTTTAATCAGGGTCCCAGCAATTTTCTCAACTTGATTTACTTGGGTAATGGTTCATAAGTAATAACCCATAATGATGCATGGAAATCGGAGCTCATTGATTTATAACACAGTACATACTGTAATGTGTACAGTATAATTTAGTTTATGGTGGCAAGATAGAATATGTACAGAAACACAATATGGTATATGTGCAATATACAATAATGATTATTGAAAATAAATTCATGGTCTGTTCAGTTTATTATTATTTTTGTTTTTTTTTACAAAAGCACCATGAAATTTAAATGTTAAGAAAATTAAACAGATCCTTATTTACAATGATGTTTTTATAGTAATGTAAACTCCTTTCGCTTTCTATAATTTAAAGTATATTTTTTTTAATAATTATAAAATTTCATTTGTCTCTTTGTTTTTCCCCCGAATTTACAGAAATACCTGACGGTCAGCCATCATTGTCTGGTTTGTAATTAAGAATCATGCATTAATCAGTTTAATTTCTTCTCCACCACTCAGCTGGTTTGTCCATGTTCCCCGCAGTGTTTTAAGATGTAATTCAGAGAGCGAACATCTGCATTGAATACAAATAGTCTCCCTCATGCTGAAAAAGGAGTTGCTGAAGAGTTCTTATACTACAGGCTTTACGGTTCAACTTATTTGAGATTTGGGGAAAAAAGAAGAATGGAAAAGATGAAAGCTTGGGAGAAGAGTAGTGTTTTGCTCGTGAGACACCTGGGAGGGGTCTTTCCTGTACCGCAGATGTGTCAGACCTGTCATTCTCCTGACTACAGGAAAGACTTTTGTGTAGAGGTTTGGGGGTTTATTGTTTTTTTGGGAGGTGTGTGTGGTTGGGGTTTGGAACAGTTTGAAAACGAGAATTCTCAACCTTCTACTAACGCGTAGCTGGAGAACCTGGAAAAGAAAAATTCTCAGTCTGATCCACGCCATGTAGGCAACATTATATTTATCATTTAAGCATTTTTACGAATCATTAATATTTGTTGATAAAGCAGTTTCGTGTAGGTGCGTTCATTGCAAATCAATGGAATAAAAACAAGGTTTACACTATTTTATTCCTTTAGCAGGTGCATTGGATTTTTTTATACCTTAATTGTGCTGTAGATGGTCAAGAAATCAAAAATCTGTTAAATTAAACTTGCTGTTGATTACACATTGCCTAAACCGGGCATATGAACATTGTTGTTTTCACGTTATAACCTTATTGTAGTTACCATGGGTGTCATTGTGGTATATACAGGGATGTCACATATTCAAGAGATGCGGATGCACTTTTGTGGCAAAAAGGGAAATAAGTGGAAAGGTGAGTGAAATGAAAACGAGATGTTAAGGAAACTGCGCATTCAGTTGTACTTACCAGATGTATTTTGTTATATCCTGGGCCCTGAGAATGACAGCAGTTTAGTCATCATTTGTTTCCCTGTTGATTTAACTGTGGAGAACATTAGCATTTAGCTCGTTACCCAAAAAAGCTGTAGAGTTTGTTTACATTATATAATTTTTATAACGGCATTAGGTAAAGAAATAAATATGCATGCATGCACCTTATTTATACTTGTTTTTTCCTCCATAAAACCTTAATAAATAGCATGATAATTTATTTTTTATTTTTTTAGTTGTTTATTTAAATTGTTTTTTATTAGAACATAGCCTCTTCTAGTAAACAAGCTTTGAAATGTCCTTTATTCTAATCAATGAATTTTTTTCATCCATATTTTGTTCTTATGAATCTTAAAATGTACCGCCTTCATTTCATGACTTTTTTTTGTTTGCATCTATAATGTAAAATGTCTAAATGAGTTTTGCATACAGCGAAATTCCTACCTGTTTTTATTCAAACCTTTACGCTTATTTCTCAAAACAATATTTACATTCAGCACAATCAAGTGTTAGGTAAACTTGTCAATCGAATTAATTTACTATATATTTTATATTATACTTTATATATTCTGCTTACGATGATTGTATGAAAGCCTTCAAAATGTTTTATGGGTCACCAACTCTGGCTGCCACACTTCATAATGTAAATCCTTTCCTCATAAAATCAATGCGCAACCTGTAATTTACTCATTAACGACAATATTACCTTATTAGATGCATAAAAAATACACACAGATCAAATTATTGCTGTATTATGTTCAGCTTAAAAACGTTAGTTTTTCTTTTGCCTAATTAAAAAATCTATATTTTTTATTATCATTGGTCTGATTGATACATTAGAAAGGTTATGTGCTTGCAATCAAGAGGTCTATAATCAGAATGAGATGCATTCATCTGACAAAAATGAATTTGCATATTCTGAACAGAGGTAAACAAATCTATTAATGAACACTGATTTTCTTTTTTTCATATATTTCTTCGGTATGAACTCAGCATGTAGCATTATTAATTGTAAATAAGTTTTTTAATGACTTTGGGGTTTGGTGTAATATTCACTGAGTATTTTACCTTCGCATTTTAATGGGACCAAGGACAAATGGGGAAACTGTGAATCAGCAAATTAATTACTGCACTCAAAAAGTCAGCAATATTGATTTTATAGAAGACAATTCAAAATATGAACCATAGCTATTAATATTTCAATGAATAGAGTTGAAAAACAAAATTTTGTCATTTGTAATCTGTAACAAACCGGACGAGAAATGTCTTGATGTTACAGAATTAAATTTTGTAATTAAATCAATGAAATTCAGTAATGACACAAATTTATTTTGCTAATGAATTTTTTTTGTAATTTTATAAAAATTCTGGCTCTAAGGCCAAATCACTGCTAGCTAATTTTTATTGATGTGTATCATTGGTATTTCGAAATTTGTCAATATTCACTATAGTTCAAATGGACAACAGTATTTCGCTTGATAAGTAATAGTAGTTAATAGTAGTTAAATGGATACAAAATATTATATTCAACTTCTTCTTGGTTACTGTACATGGGAAATTTAGGTTAAATTTAAATATATTCCTAGATAAGATCCCGGATGAGTTAGTGTCATGCAGAAGTGCCATGATTTAATACGGAATTTAGCAATAAGCTAGAACAAAGTAAGCAGTTTAGTAAACCAAATGGGCTTTGAACTGTGATGAATTAGTTGTGAAATAGGAACTAGATAACCACGCGGGGAGTATCCAGCAGTATTACTAGCTACATAGCAGTCCATTCTGGCTAGAATCAGTGTGTCAACGGCCCTCCACTGAGCTTGTCATATACTCTCCAGAGTAACACCAATTCAAATAAATTTTTCATTGGAGTTTTGAAAGGGTTCAGGTGAAAGGTTTGTGACAAGACACACAAACAATATCAGATTATAGTTTGGGGTCCTGAAACAGTCAATTTCCAGGATATAGCCACGCAGCATAGTTAAATGGGTGTGGTTTAGCATATTGCTGCATTTTGGTCATGGGGAAATTCAGATATACCACTGGCTGGTCATCGGGAGAATGGATAGAAGTAAGCTGCCCTGGCTTTGTATCAGCAGGCAGAATGGGTAGTTGGAATGCATTTGTGTATGTACGACAGGGGAATCGTGTGTCTGGTTTTTGGAGAAATATTTGTCATTTCCAAAAAAACCCCTTGCCCTTTACCTTCACCTGAAAAGGCCTGAGCATCACAATGACAGGACCTGGTTTACAAGAGACCCATGGGATTCAAGTTCCCTGCAAAAATGTTGCTAAATCTATGCAACGGGGTAGGTATGAAAAAGATAAAGTATAGGGGTTCAGATGATGCTAGATGCGGGTCAGTGTCTGTCTGTCTGTCGATCTAACCATCTATCCATGTATCTATCTATCAATTCCATCCATACATCTTCCAACTGTTCATCGATGACTCAGTCATATCCACTCATCTATCGATCTGTTTTCTGTAATCATTTATCTTATTCAGGTTTGCGGGGCACTAATGTTATTATTTTAATCATTTGTTGTCTTTCTAGTATTATTTGCAATAGTATTCACTGCAGTAGCATTATTTGCATGTGCAGAGAATTTTAAAATGCGACAGATGCTATTTTTGTTAATTCCAGTTTGGAAGGGAAATAATGTCGGTTAGTGGAAAATTCTTGAATGACAAAGTCCTAGGTGGCAAAAAATATATCCATGGAAAAGACAAGCTCCGCAATCTCTCGCGTCAGCAAAACCATGCCGGACTAGCAAATGTCCAAGACTGCATTTATTTCTCAATGGCATCATTCAAGTTCGTTTTAACGATTTTAAAATAACATTTATTTTATTATTATGTATAATTGCTAAATGCTATAGGCTCATGGTAAATGTTTATCAGTATTGCTTTGGTTGCCACAATCATGTTTGCCACATTTCAGCTAATTCAGTATATTTCTTATTTAAAAAATTTGTGAATTTTCAAAAATGTTAGATAACCAAATAACCAGCAATTGGGAGGCCATATCATCAATGTAGCCAATTTAGGGCCTACTGAACCAAAAGGATGGTACTTCTTGTGTTGGCTTTCTATTGGCGTAAAAACTGGTTTCAGCTCTGAATGATAAGATCATGATGTGAGGTGGGGTATTTTGTACAGAATTCGAAAAATGACTACAGAACGTAGGACAGGGCAATGTGCGTTTTTAATACTCCTATCGCATGTTATGCGTATGTAACTTTCACATTGCAACAGTCAGATGGGTTGAGATTATGCTTTTTCATATCGTCCGAGATTATACCGATGGTGGGGTTTACGTTTCGCTAAAACATTTTTACTCTGTTATAGGAAACAAAACTTAGCAAGCCCAGTGATTTTAATGATTATTCCTTTTCCAGATTATCTTGTATATATTTAAAAATCAGTTTAAAGTTTACTGCTGCTGTTTTTGTGTAAGCTCTGCCTGCGCTTACTGAGCCTGTCATAATCATTTTCTTCCTTGCTGTTTAAATCATTCCTAGACGGGTTTGTGAGAAATTTATCTTGAACTCCTTTTTTGCTTTATAAATATGCCAATATTTATTGCAACAAAATCACATCACAGTATTTGAAATTTTTCCAGCACCGTGCAGCCCTAAGATATTATACAGATTATTTTATGTCTTGTCCTGTCGTCCACATTTTATTGAATCTGATATTCTGACCAGATCATACTTAAAGCTTGGGTCTCTTCATTTGTCTATGCATCTAATATTATGACTTATTATTGTGAGTTTGTAACAATGCTTCTTCAGGATTGCTGATGTATTTTGTATCTGCGAGGTTGGTTATTTGCGTTATCAATTGACAAAAAACACTTTGCAAGTTCCACCTCAAAGTACCGAATTGCCAAAGAAGGACTCCAACTGCTTTGGTACTTTTGGTACAGGTACTTTTGGTATGGGTACCTGACCAGAAATCAGTGAAAAGGGGAAACTGAACTTTTAGTACCAGAAATACCATACCTGGTACATTGAAAATGGTGTCATAGCTAACAACTCCTATTTGAGATACCACCCTTTAGCTATGACCATATTTATGCTAAAGCGTGTCTTCATGTGTACCAGATCACACTATATTATACATAGTTGTTCAACTTAATGTTGCATATCACTTTTATGCTTTTTATTTGGTATATGATATACAGTATACACCTTTACCGTGTACCAGTTACATCAATGGCTTAAGGTCATAGATCCCATGGAATTTGAATACCATTTTGTAGAAATGTATAAGATGGCAGTGTATCCCTAAAGTATTTCATGTGTAATGTGTTTAGGGTAGAGATGCAATTTTCTTGGATGATTCCGATTTTCAAATTTTTTTTGCAGACGTGACCTTCCGACACCATTTTTTCCAATTCCAATTTTCTTTGAGAACTATAATTGACAG
>JAABNX020000038.1:21478971-21490992 GCA_015163995.2 Mormyrus lacerda
CAGTCACACACAGACATTGCAGACACACACACACACACACTGCAGTCACACACAGACATTGCAGACACACACACACATACACACCTTGTTGTGGCCTTAGCATCTTAGCATCTGCCCCCCCCCTCGCCCCCCCCATCCCCGTTCTTACTCTCAAGCCCACATTCCCTGAATACTTATAGTTTATTCTGTATTCCGGCTCTTTTCTTGTGACCTGCTTCCCCTGAAAAGGGCATTTTTCAGCAGAGCCGCAGCCTGTGGTGACCATTTTCAGACGAGGCTGGGGATTTGAATCCCTCTTCTTACTAAATCACTGCAACACGCAGCTCATTTTGCTTTAATTTTCTGTTTGTGGCTTTAATTTAAAACAGACCATCAAACAAATGGAAACCTTGTAAAACAGTACTGTAATTAGCCTGTAGCTATTGCTTGGGTATATTCCCTGTCTGTTTTTTTTTTTTTTTTTTTTGATAAGGTACATAAGTTAGTAAATTGCGCATTCCAATAAATGTTTGATAATGCTGTTTTATGTTCGATAACGTGCGGCAGACCCCCATATGTGTATTGTATAAATTTTGATATACAACAATGAAGGGAAAACAATTACCTTTATCTCCTGTAGTTGCTGTTTGACTTACATTAATCCACGTTAAGAATAAACAAAGCGGTAATCAGTCCAGATTCTTGGGAGGGCCGTCGCGGTGTTTAATGTTCCTTTTATCTACGGGAGGACGTCCATATCGCCACATGTAAGGACAGCGAGTCGCCTAGGTGCCCGTCTCTCACCCGGGCACTCCTTTGTCTGTTAGTCCGATAACATCTCTGAAGGTACCAGGTGAGCGATTCTAATGAATGCTGTAGATGCACAGGATGCATCGTAGCGGAGGCTACGGGCTGCCACGTTCCCAGTGAATATTACAGCTCCGTCATGTGATTCCCCTCTGATATTCCTCAAGGTGGCCACGGAACAACGCAGTGCTAGTTTCGGGAGTGAATTTCGGGCAGACCCCTATGAAGCAGGAGGACGGGGAGCACGGCAGTGAACACAGATCGGGATTTCTCTCGAGTGAAGAGAGGCCGAGCTCAGGGTAGAGGTCAGACTGAAAATGAACAGGAGAGCTATAACATGGGGGTGTTGTTGGAGAATAATTGTTTCTCTCCCAAATTTTGCCCCCATCACGTTCCACGCTGGTATATGAGCCCCCCCCACCACCACCTTTCTTTTATCCCCCAACCCTCTCTGCCTCCCTTTCCCTCGCTCTCTCTCCTGCCCCCCAAGAGCCCGCCCCCCTCCCCTGTTTACGTCGTACAATGTGAGACTTTCACCCTGCACGGTTTAATTCTGAAAGACAGGCCACTATAAATAATTCATCCCCCCTCCGCCAGCCTTCTTTCTGCATACGGTGCGAGTGTTAGTGACGGTCTGGGCTGGGGGGGTGGAGTGGTGGTGGTGGGGGGGGGGGTTGTAAGCCGGCTACAAAGGCGCAGCTAACGAAAGCAGGGCCGAATAGGGTCACTGCTTAGCATTGTAAATGTGCGTCCCTGGAGAGAAGCGGCATACGTGTGCACATGTGCGCATGCGTGCGTCTGTGGGTATGTTTGCAGCATAAGCCACTCCCCCTGGCTAATGTGGAGCTCTTGGATGTGAAAAACTCCCTGCTCAAGATTTGGCGGAAAGACTTAAGGCACGTGAATGAAAAACAGTTTCTTACTCTAGAGATTTCGGCATCTGTGCTGGATGGCGACGCTCCTATTTTTTAATTCTCCTTTTGTGATTATGGCCACCAGTTAATTTGCTTCAGGTAATAACCGGTATCTGAAGTAGGGCCCGACCAAACTCGAGTCCAACACAATTTCGGGGGTGGGTGGGTGCGACATCCGGTGACCGTCCCGTTTTATAAACGACGATCTCGCCCAGTCTCACCTTTCACAGGTATGTCTGGCCTGACCCGGGCAGAACCAGAAATGGGCCGGTCGCTCACAAGTCCAGTGCAAATGTCCCACCGTTTGATTGGGCCCTGAGCCCGCAAGCTGGGATGAGAAGCGGGGGGCAGGGGGGCACCATGGATTACACCCGTCCCCCACGGGTTGAGGTTTGGCCACGCGATAACGTGTCACGAAATGTGCGCTGGGAGCCCTGACCGGTCAGACGTGGAGGGAGAAGAAGTGCAATTTATTTTCATGATTAAAACACACACCAAAACACAGCATTTAAAAATTATCATTTAATATTAGTTTTACCAAGGGGTGCGTTCCTGATTCTGATTTCAGTACATTACTACTCATAATTTAATCTGTATTTTTTAAATACTCGTCTTAATGAATCTGACTGTTAATACAGCAGTCTTAAATTAATAATTCATTTTAATTAAAGATGACAACAAGGCAGCAGGAGGATGAAAAAAACTAATAAAAAGTCTTTAAAGAAGAATAATTCTCCTTCTGCCCTCTAAATCTGTTTTCTATTTTAATTTGTTACAAGAAAACATTTTATACAGCATTGCCTTCATTGTATTTTCTCTCCTAGCTCGTTCTGAAAGGGCTGCATGCAGAGGGAGGGGTATTTAGTAGCTGTTCCGCTCACCGGGCCCGTGTGCCGACCCGGGGACTGTCCTTGTGTGGTGATGACAGAACTGTGTTGGGACGCTTTGGGCATGACGCGTCAGAGCAGCAGCGTGGAGGCTGCCGGAACACCAAGGCGCTGCTCCGATTTCTTCCTGTCATCTATTTCAGAAAGTACAAGAAGACAAACTTTAGGGGAGTCAAGCTGCCCCGTGGCGGAGCAATTAAAATGAATATTTCTGCATTATATGTAATATAAGATGGCGTGGATGAAAATCGATCTGAGCTGTCTCAAAACTTAAACTTTACATTCTGAACATAATGCTAAGTAAACGTTTTTATCTGCATGAGACGCTTTTTGAGTTCTGTGGGCGGACCGGCCGTGTGTTCTGGTCCGCAGCGCCGCACTAACCCTTTCTGCCTGGATGTGTGCAGCCGGCTGGTTTCCAGGCCACGCTTCACGATGGGGCCCTAGTCTTCTGCAAACATCTCGACGACACTTGGGTGCTTTCGAGAGGGGATTTGAAGGGGATGTGGCTCCACGCGCAGCTCAGCTTAGCTTAGCATAGCTTAGTTTAGCGTAGCATAGCATGTGACCTTCTGGCTCATTAAGGGCGGCAGTGGGCAGCGTTGCCTCTGATGGGGAGTCAAGCTGCACTGCTGTGCGCGGAGTACAGCGGAGTTTGCTCTGAAGCCGGATGCCCCCACCCCCCCCATTCTGTGCTCCAGCAGTGACTCTTGGTCATTAGGAGTGCATTAGCTGCCTCCCAAGAGGAACATTAAGAGCCAGAGCTTAATTGTGGCCCATTCGCTGAAAAGCAGAGGTGGGGGGGGAGGGTTTGGACCACAGGCCAGGTTCCTGCTATTACAGGTTCTGGCTCATAATGTCGGGAACGGTGCCGCTGCAGGCGGGACACCAGCCGCCGCCCCCCTGGCCCCGTGCTTCCCTCTGGTGAGGCTCAGCCTGCCTCAGAGAGCGGCCCCGTCTGACCGCCGCGGTCCCGTCACCCCCCACGTGGCCCAGCTCTCTGACTGCCACGGCCCTGTCTCCCCCACAAGGCCTGGCCCGCCTCAGAGCCTCGTCTGACCGTGGTCCGGTTCCGCCTTGCATGCGTGGGCTGAACCACTAAGCGGTCTTGTTATACAAATGCAGTTGCTAACCTCAGTCTCCCCCGGGAAAATCTCATTTGGAAGGCTGTGCTTTGATAATTTCCTGTATAATAATTAGAAACCCCCCCTTTCCTTGATTAAATAGCATGTTTGAATAATGGTTTTGATCACCGCTTCATTCTCAGCGTTTTTTTTTGTTTTTTTTTTTAAACTTGCCACCATATGTAATTGAGGTATCTCCACGATGGCTCCTGTCGCTGGGTTGGCGATGCTGGCATTATGGTTCATCTCTGGGTTTGAGACTGCTTATTAAAATCGATGAGGTGGCTAAAAGTACCGCAGTGCACGCTCTCGCCTTTTCGGCACTCGCCGGCGTAATGAGGGTTCCTCTTCTAGGCTAATGGATCTCAAAAAACGTGACATTAATGACGGGTGGGGATGTAGGAGGAACCGCATGTTGTTTGGGGAATTTTCGGCAAACCCAAAAACGAATTGCCGGTATTTTTGACTGTGGCACCCGGAGGCCTAGTTAAGAATTTTTTTACGTGTGTTCTGCTTTCCCCGCCGTGCCCACGCTCTCCTGCATGACACATCCGTGAAGTGCTGGTCAAAAACGTGTTCAGACTGAAGGTGACTAGGAAAACGAGGAATAAATGCATCTGTAGTACTTCTGGTTCAGGAAAGCGGTCCGGCTTGATTTGAGGGCAGCCCATCGAGGCAAACCGCCCTCGGAGTTTGAGGATAGTAGAAGTAGCACTTACCCAAGGCAACAGTCCTGGAAAGTTCCTGTTTTCCCTTCCGCTCATCTGTCCTGCTGTCGTGCTTTAAAAATGACACTCGTATTAAATGTGTTCGGGGAGGGAGGCCCATGCACCTTGTTGGTGTTGTGAAAACCACCCATCCGGGAGAGACCCTTGAGGGCAGCGTACGTGAAACTGGTGATTCGTCTAGTAGCGGGAAAGTGGTCCCTCTGCGTCGCCGTGATCGATGTCGCCGGCTTTGAGCGCCCCGCTTTGTGACGTGTCTGTCCAATCGCGTTCGCTTTCGTTCGCTGTTGTCATGCTGTAATTTTGAGGGTGCGCCTTGCCTCTATAATGCTACCGTATCATTCTTTTTATATGAACGAATGAATGAATTTCATAACTATTTAAGGAAAACACGAGAGTGAAAACTAATTTAAACTACATTAAAAACAATTCAATGGAAATACACTTCTCATTCAATAAACAAAACATACGTTAGTAATTATTCTGTTTTTTTTTTTTTTTGCCAAACTGATACATTCAGCGCTACTGCTAACACATATAGATAGACAGAAAACTAATCAATTTATCAGCTGCACAGTCTCATAATTTATGCTATTAACAATACTATATTGCTGTCCACAATGAATTCATGAGGTAAAGCATGATTCATTCATTTATAGCAAGCTGCTAAGATCTGGAACTTAATCTTATAAATCGCATAAATAATGCTTTCATAAGTAGCAATGTTTTACTGCATTTGTTATGAATGCATACCGTTTTGGGATCTGACAGTCGCATGATGACAATTTTAGTGAAAATAACAGGAAGGATATGGCTCAGAATTTGCAGGAGGTTTGTTTAAATTTGGAAGTGTTGCTTGCAGCTTGTAAAGGCATCAGCTGTAGTCGTCTGGAGGTTCTCTCAGGTCATGAAGATGACAGACAAACTTTATGTCCTGTCTGGAATCCTCTTTGCGGGGTCCCAGCCAGTCTGGATGATGCTATTTCTATACCAGTGGATACTGTAGGTCTGACCGATCGCCTGGAACGTTTGTACGTTGCATGTACACAGACATTCACAAAAGCAAAGATATCCAAGATATCCACATTATTAAAGTTTCACCTGTTCTAAGTGACTCAAGTGAAATCTTCAGTAAAGAATTTGATAGCTGTCAGAAACAATTATTTATTGTGTTAAATGTTATGTTGTGTTAAGTAGTGTTCAGAAGATCCTTTTGCATATATTAAATTATGTGTGTGCATAATAAAGTATCTAGTAAATTATGTAGCTATATACATTTATATCGTTATTGTCATGGAACTCCAGCCTCAGGGACATATGAAATGAATTTAGTAATAATTGAGAATGGATATAGCAGGACTATTCCAGGTACATTTTTTCACAGATATGTAGGTCTGCGGTTGATCATTTTTGTGAAAGTCAGTCATATAAATGAACTGAAATTTAAGGACGACAGTAGAATTCTAGTTTCTTCTTTTTTGTCATATCTGGGAAATGTATGCACTGATAGCAAATGACTGTTCCAGTCTTATTCCAGACATGATCTTTCAGAATGGATATTTGAGTTTGGAAATGATGTCGTGTGTATTAAAAATATTTTATCAGCCTCTCAGTGGAAATGTAAATCTAGTATAATATTCAGTGTAATTGTATTTAATCCAAAACTTTATATACATAGGAGGAAAGAAAAGTGATTTTGCTGTTTTAAGTGTCTCAGGTTTTTGGCAATCACTGTTTGACATGAATTGAATGCTGTACCCAAAGCGGGATGGCAATTGGAAGTCGACGTTACCTGGAGAAAAGATCTCCAAAGGTCACCACGTTAGGGAGTCATGGAATCCTGCCAGACGAACGCCAGGGGGTTAAACGGCTGCTGGTACAAAACGGGCGATCGTTTGGAGTCGATGCAAGTACACGTGGACGCCACCGTTATCCTGCGGCATTCCTGCTCGCTCACGGCGGGTTGCCCGCAGCACCGGTTGGCAACACGGATGACGGGGAGGTGAGCCGTGCTGCCGGACATCCATTAAGGGCCGGGCGCGATGGCAGAAGGCCGCTTCCTGGCTGCCAGGCCCGGTGTCCACATCGAGCCCCCAATACCTTGTTCAAAAGAGCATTCCGATAGCCAGACACTGCTGCGTTCCAGCGCTTGCTGAATAATTCCAGTTTCTTACATGTTTAATTTGGGGCGGTGGTGTATTTCTGAAAAGGATAAAGAAAAGAAAAACTGTGTGAGAGGCATGTGCATCGCACAGGCTAGATTTTTAATATTAATGTGGAGTTGAGGGCCATCTCTTCGCTGACTGCTGGTTTTTCTGCACAAGTGAGACTGTAATGCCAATCAGAAAACCAAAGAGTACGGCAAACACACAGACCTAATGCCATGGAAATACCCAAACTGCTTCCTAAAACAGTCAGCATTTATTTGAGTGACGTCTTTGATTTTGGAAGGAACGTCGAATCCTGGTTCAGCGGTCTTTTGATTATCTCTGGCTATAAGGACTTAGATCTTGATTGCCGAAGATGAAAGGAGCGCACATTTAGGTAATGGGCAGTCTCGGACAAACTGTCAAGTTCAGGCCTTCGTATTCCCTTTAGAAGGTATTGTGTAGCTCTAACAAAGGAAAATGAGTTTTTTCCTCCTTTCTGTGATGTCACCCCAATCATTGCTGAAAGCGGTATTGATGGGCCAGAGCAAGCAAAGGAGCTCCAATCGCTGAGACCACCCAGCTGTGCTTGTGTGTGGGCAGGGGGGTTGGGGGTGCTTTGGGAGCCTCTTCATTTCCACCCGTGTGTGTACAAATGGAAGCCCCCGGCCAGCATCTCCACCCCGACAAAGCTGATGAACGTCCAGCTGGACGTCCTTAACGGATCTGGCGGCGTCGCCTCAGCTGAAGGCGTTCCTCTTGTCTGTGGACGTGTAACATCCCTCCATCCATCTCTCCATCTTCCATAACTATGTTCCAGGTTCCCAGGGAGCTTGGAGCCCATCCCAAGAAGTGTAGCACACAAGGGAGGAGAAGGTTCCGGAAGGGATGGGCACTTCATGCCAGCCACACGCTAGGGGCGAGGGAGAGACACCTGACCACGTGTTTTATGTGTGCGGGGGGAGACCCTTATACCAGGAGGAGGACATGCGTACTCCACACACTCCTAACCTGGAATGGGAGTCAATCCCATAATCCTCAAGGTGTGAGGTCACAGCAGTGCCCTCTAAAGGCCCATTCGCCATTCTGAATTATCTTAAAATGCGACTGACATCTATGGCGTACGTGAAGTGGGAGTGTGAAAGAACACTAATCCTGAAGAAACACCGGAATGATATGGAGTGTGGGTCTGTAGGGATTACAATGTTTCAGTTTTACCCTAATCCTTTAAATTGAATTCACTAATGACATTACCACCCTTTTTTCCACAATATAACGAATAAGAAAAAGAATTCCTGATAATGTAGCTGTGTCAACAGACTCAGAGTGAGGCTCAGAGCATAAAGTAAAGGGGGATTTAGATATGCGTTGTTTAAGGAGAAAAATAAATGCATATTGATTTCGGAATCTCAATTACTGCACTGCGGTGCCCTCGTGGTACTGCTGCGACCCCAAGGCTTTTTATAAATCGCAGAACACGTGTTTGATTCCTTATTAATTCACGTACACGTGTCTTCGTCATTGGCGCAGGGCTCCGTCCCATGCCCCCCACCCCCTGCCCCAGGCCTGCTGTGTTAAGCCGTGTAGTTTGTAAGCCACGATCTCCGGCAAGCGGGCTTACGAAACCTCACCCGGCATGAAGGCAGGCGAACCAACGGTCGATTAATGAACTCATGCCCGTGACTGACTGCAAACCAGCTCTTTGGCGACTTCAGACACGCACACCGATGGGAGCGAGAGGATCACGCCGTCGCGTTCATTCCGGCGCCCGCGTGTCCGACTGTGAGTCAACACCAAACACAAATTACCTCTGGTTTGCCACATTTCCGGCGGTAAATCAAAGTAGGTCCTTAACAGAGTTCTCAAAATGGCGTCTACCGCTGCCATCAGTTATCTGGAGATGTTCTTCATCTGCTGTAAAGCTGTAGAGTAGCCCAGTCAACTCAAAGTTGAGTCATCATTCCTGACCTTTGTAATGCTGTGCTGAAGATTAACTCTGCCACTGATGTTTTTTTTTTTCCTTTTTCTTGGAGGGAAATGACCTTTTTAACCCAAGGCAGATCATCTCAGCTTGCTGAAGAGCTGGAATAATAGGGGTGGTACATCTCATGCATAGTCCCCAGCTGCTATCTGAAAGTGGTGACCAGTGGTTACAAAGGGCTGTGCTGAGAAGCAGAGACTCTCACTGACCCTTGTGCAGTGGCCAGAAGGCAGTCTTGGGTAGCTGTTTTGTTTTTTCGTAGATTCTGCAGCATTGGCTGTGTGGCCTTGTTGTAACTCAGATGGATGGAGATGTGGGCATGCTTGAAGAAACACGATTATGAGGGAGGAGTGAGGTGGTTCCCATCCTCTGCTGACTCTTCTGCTTGCTGCCAGCTCTTTGGTTCAGTGTTCTAGCTCTTGTTACGTGGGATAGGGATGATCTGGTGGTAAGTAGTTTACTGATCTGATCTCTTATCTTGGAAGTAAGTTTCTCATATGGACGGGACTCTTATCTTGGAAGTACTTTTCTCGTCTGGTATAGACTCTTCTCATTTGGCACAGACTCTCGTTATCATGGATGTATTTAGTAGGGACTCTTTTCATCCAGCAGGGACTCTTATCAGTTAGAGACTCCTTCTTCTCTAATGACTTCTACTCAAAAGTCAGAGGTCATTTAGTTCATTGTTGGAAGATGGATCACTTGGAAATTGCGTCACATTTGGCTGTTGTCTTTTTTAAGGCAAGGCATTGGGAGTAATTTGTGCTGAAAAGGAGAATAAAATATATGCCCTCTGTTAGTTTACTGCTTTACATTTTTAAACGTGAGTAACCAAGGTAAACTGTTGCAAAACATTGTTAGGAACATATGAGTATGAGTGCTGAAATCGAGTCCATCTTGTTGCACAAGACCAACATCATATCCAGAATTTATATGCATCACTGTCTTGGAATTAGAGAGAAATTCGAATTAGAAGGAAATAACATTTGTGTTATTGGTATTTTCTTGACATCCCCAGTTCCCGTAGATTGAGTGCCTGCTAAATGAATTAAAGTAAAATGTTAGTGTTTCAGCATAAATTCTTTTTTCAAAATGTCTGTTTTTAGAGCAGTTGAACACAAAAGTGAAAGAAAGACAAAGTTATAGCACAAGGTTAATATTTAAATAATCTATATCTAATATGTGAGGATGACAAAATATTGGCCATTCCACACAGGCCATCAATTATGCTTCTTCCATTATGCATGACAAGTAAATTTGAATAGATTTTGGGTGAAATTTAGACAGTTTCAGGGACAGGCAAGTGATGTCATCATCAATAACCTTCTGCACTGTTTTCCTTCATTTCTGGGTATTAGTTCATGAATTGATGATAGGACTGAAAACGTGTCTTTCTGCAATGCGAAAAGAGATCCGAAATGAAATCGAAGTACTGAGGCCAAACAGCTGAGGGGGATTCTGTCATGTGACCCTCGAACGAAGCATCTGCTCACTAATTTGCAGTATATTTTGCTGGATATATTTATCTCCCCGAAAAACAGTGACTTATGTTACAAACTGTTTGATCGTACAAGCAAATTAGATGATTTTTTTTTTACTCTCCCGCTGAAACGATTGTCTAATATCATTCTTTATTTTAATTTCACTAGGCTGGCTTTGAACGCCACATTATGTAGAGCACAATAAAGTGATATCTGGTGGATGTGTCGTAAAACGTGCAAAAAATAAGACATCGGGGTGTTGTGAGCTTGTCGAGCTGTTGATTGCTGAAAGAGCCTCATCCTCTGGGCTTTCATTCCTTGCACGGCAGATTCCGGGGAAAAGGGGGAGCGGCCTCAGTGTGGAACGCATTACGGAGCCACGCTGAGGCTGCTGGGATCTGCCAGGGGAGGAAAAGAAACCTTAATGAGCTTCTTGAATCAATAAACTCCTAACGATGATGAGAAGTCTCTGATGAGCCTGAATGGCATCTACTCCTCCAGAATTTGCCCCCTTTCTCTCCATTGTTCGCTGGGGCCCGCGGCGTCGCAGGCCCCCGAAAGCCGCTGATTTCGGTCGATAGGACGCACGGTAATTGGTTAGAGGCTGCTGGTTAGCGGATATGTTCGGATTTTAGGAGCTGCACGTGAGACGTGAATATTCCTCCTTTTTTCACTTCTGCGGCTCGATATTCGACTGAATATATAATTGGCAGGTTTTTCAAGTATCGCAGGCAGGATTTTTTTCTTGTACAGAAAGAGCCGAATGATGTGAAAAACGATATTAATCGGCAGATACAGAGACACCGTGATGTGGATTTATGAGCCTGCTGGCCACGGATGGGCGCCTGCCGGCCGCGTAGCTGGGCCGTCCATGTGGAGCAGGAGGGGTGCCGACTGGGCCTCCATTGTCATCGCCGCTAATATAACACAGAAAGTGGTGTCGGTGGCGCTGGGCTCCGATTAGCCGGCCACTCTTTGTTTCTGTGATAGTCGGCCCCCCGAAAGCACGGCGGCGAGGCCCCTTGCGGCGCCCGCCTTTGTGCCCGTCCGCGGGCCGAGAGGCGGCCGTGATTTCTCGCTAGACAGGGCATGAATGGGCTTATCCGGGAAACGGCGTCGCGAGACTGGGCCTGATGGCGTGATTAGGGTCTGCCGGCGGGACAGGCGACGACGGAGAGAGGGAGCGATGCTCCGAGGCGCTGTGTCTGGGTCTGGAGGTATGGAGCTAGTGCAGTACTGACCCTCGAGAATGATTCGGTAACAGGGACGTTAAGAAATAGCCTTTAACTTATCTAGTGGATGTTAAGCAAATTTGAGAAAATTCACTATGACATCATAATGAATAGTGACTCGTTTTATCTATGAGTTGTGGGGAAACCAATGCCTGATGTCTGAGGGTATCATCAGCACGCAACCAGCTGGCATTTATAGAAATGATTAAAATCGCTTGTGATCATTAATAAGTTTCAGTAACATACCATACTTGTTATTATAAAAATTGTGTTGAGCATTTATTGGCATTGGAGGAAGCGTCTGACGTCAGCAGGCCATGGAGCGGAGCCTTGGGGGGGGGGACACACTGTGCCGTCTCTGTGGAAATAAAGCGTGTGTGTGAAACCCAGGCGCTTGAGATGGGACGTCAGGACAGATGGTGGGATGCTGGGAAATGCTGAGAGGGGTGCTGGGGACACCTCGCTCCCCACCGGCCTGCCTGGCTGCCCCACGCAGGCACGTGCAAAGGTTTTGGGGGGAGGGACACAACTCCGCGGCCTTCGCTGCTGGGGGTGGCATGTTGGGAGCTCCAGGAGGGGGCCGGGGTGGGGGGGGTGCATGTTACGCTCAAAAGGGGGGTCAGCACTTCATAGAGCCAACTGCCACTCACGGGCCGCCTGTCGTTGCCCCGGGCAACGTGACAAAGCCGGCCGAGATGAGGTCATGGAAGGTTGGGGGGGGGGCATTTAGGCCTCAGTGTGGAT
>JAABNX020000038.1:21491156-21508905 GCA_015163995.2 Mormyrus lacerda
GCCCCCCCCCCCACCCATCCGCTTTTGTGCCCAGCTGAGTAGAGACCTCAATATATCATGGCAAATTAGGCTTTTACATTTTTTTTAAGCAAGAGAGGAGCCCTCTGGAGAGAGTGCCTGTGTTTCTGTTTACCCATATTGACCCACATCCCAGCCTGTCTTCAGAGAGGGAGAGCAGGCAAACTGAAAGGAGGTAGAGGGGAAGCCAATGAAAGCCGGTGCACAATCTGCTTTTTTTTTTTTTTTTTATTGCCCACGCCTTTCTCCTTGCCAGCTTCCCGCTCTCTTACTGTCAAGGTCTGGCCAGCAGCGGATCAGCGGCAGCAGTTTGAGGCCCTGAGCTCCTAACCTCTGCAGCAGGAAGTGCCGGCAGCCTCCTGGGCCCCTCTGTGGCTGACTCGCGCCTGCCTGCAGTAAATTCACGACTTGGACCTTTGGCCTACAGTATCCCATGAGGGGAAATTTAGTCCTGGGAGTGGGTCCCCCCCCATTATATTGCTGATGCCATGTTAGAGAGATAGAGGGAGGGAGAGAGAGGACGTGTGAAGTTTTGCAAGCATGGCAGGTACATGCCTTAAAGCGGCTGTGAGTGGGGATCATTATGCATCGATATTTCACGGTGCTGTCCACTGACGGCTGGCTCCCCACGTGATCTCACACGGCCGTCTCTCTCAGCCTGTTATTCCAGACAATTTTAGCAAATTAGCTAGCAATATCGAAAGCACCTTCCTTTGTTGTACGCCAATAGATTTCGCCATAACTATAAATGAAGCGCCACTCGCACATTCCGTGCGCTGTTCTCGCGTGATTTTTTTGAGCGTTATGCACTCACGCCGGAAACATTGTTTTTGCGGCTGTTAGTAGACGTTTAAGGCGGGGGTTGGCGTGCCGTCTCACACCAGAGTTATCAACGACGGGGATTTGCTCAGCCTGGATAGATTTGTTTTGTTTGCAGTGGTTCTCCGGCAGTCACCTTCAGAAGGTGAAAAACAACGGGAGAATTAACGGCGGCCCGCGATACGCTCAGCGGGCTCCCTTCCCACCGCCGTTTCCAACGAGCATCCGCAAATATTTTTTATGATCGCTGCAGTGAAGACGCATTCATTATGAAGGACGCGGAATATAAAGTACAATATTAAACCGCGTGTAAGACGGAGCGCTTATTTCCCAGGAATCGAGAGGCATATAAATTTCCGCTCTAACAACTCTGATAAATGTACGTGAGAAAACAGCTAGTTCTCACTGACAGTCCTGCCTGGCTGTTTGAATGGGGGAAAAAAAACACCTTCAAATAAACAGCGAGGTTTGTCATTGTTAACCCAAGCCTACATTCCTGTCTCCTTCCCCCTTTTTTTGTCTGTGAAGAATATAAACAAACTCCTGCTTCGTGTACGGCCTCCCACTCTCGCAGCCCTGCTTCAAGTGGCCTTGCTTCTCCTGGAGAATAATGGCAAGTCCATGAGAGCAGCAAACCTTTTTTCCTGAGAGATCCCCCCTCCTTTGTTTCACGGGATATGAGCTCTGTGACCAATTAGCGTTTTATTGGGCAGAACAAAGCGGTAGTAGTCTCTGCTTCGTATATTGTCTTTGCTGTACAACATTCTTCTTACTCTCCTCCTTACGCTCCCTCGTCCCTCACGAAACAGCTCCATGTTCTCTAGTAGAACTTGTTCAACAGCACAGGGTACAGTCCCAGAGTACAGCGGGGGCAGCTGAAGACCCCGTGTTCGTCGGCCCCGATGATGGTAGCGGCACCGGTGCTTTAGCTTTAGCTGTGGCCTGCTGAACGGTCCAAGGCAACGTGGACCGTTCAGTCGTCGGCCGTTTGCTCTGCGTTCGCGGGAGCCGCGCTTTAGCGCAGTGAGGAAACGTCGACGGCAGGTCGAGGAAGTGATGTCAGAAGATGATAAGCGCTTGTATCGGGCGCTTTGTGATCGCTACCTTGTCGGATCTGAGAACTCTGCGCTTGTATGAAAGGGCCCTGTGATGCTCCTGAAGCGAAGACTTCCCTCTCTAGCTGCTCGCACTCAATCGTATCTCTTCTCGATCAATGTCTCATTAAGTGCGAAAGGGGGAGAAAGACCTTAACCACTCCAATAATTGATCTCTTCAAATGAGCACATAGACAGTGATGGAAGCAGAAGACAGAGGGGTGCTATGACATCTGTGGCTCACATTACCTGCTGTGAATTAAGAGCGCGGAGGATTGTGGGTAATCTTGCTCTTTCTCAGAGAAGTATGAAGCTCCAGATTTTGACACACATCTGGTACATGAGAAGTAAATTGAGACTGTCTGCTACAAAGGTTTTTTTTTCTTTTTTTAACTAACCAGTGAAATAAAAACTGTAATTGTTACCAGATTTTTACCAGTCAGAAGAATTAGAGACTCATTTCTTTCATTTCTTACATGACCGTCTTCAAGCAGCAACAGAGAAATGCAATTTGAGGACTGAAAATAAAATTAAGCTCTTGTTAAGTGTGACCTTTTAAAATTAATTTTATAATCTTGTCTTTCTTTTTCCGGTGCTGCCTGGTTCCGATTGTCTCCACCAAACATTTGAACAGGTAAGCATCACGTTTTGCTTTAAAAATCTTTCCTTATTTTCGTCAAACCAAATTCAGTATAACTCACAGTGGTCATGATGGATTGGTGAATGAGTGCTGAATGAGTACTGCATCTGTGTTTGGCAAACGAGTAGTGAATGAGTACTGAATGAGTACCACATCTGTGTTTAATGCAGACCCTTTACAGGTAAGTAAGCTCCCTGAGGGGGGTGTCTCCTGCTGATTTCTGTCTGAGACAAATCAAGGTACCGAAAGACTCTGGGCTGTGATCACCTAGCATTCCTCTGTAATAACTGATGATGTTGATAAGACAAGCATTCGAAGCATAATGTGTTTCTTTTGGCATTCGCTTCTGTAATGACATGAGGCCCCACACCCCCTAGTGTCAGCGTGTGCCGTTTTACCCACAATGCCCTACAGTGCTCTGCGCTCTAGGCCCGTGGCTGATGGGTGACTCTGCAGCCACTCGAGTGTGAGACATTTACAGGAAGCTGGATATAGGGTGTTTAAGAAACCGAGGTGCCTGTTCTCCAGCTGTATAACCCACCCAAACCTCAGATGGCCCTACTCACTGCTCCATAACTCTGTGGTTTCCATCTTGCTGGATTCTCTGGAGATTCCTCCTTTAAAACAGCAGAACCTACTTGCCCTATGAAACTGCCAGCCAGTTCATCTCACTGTTAGCTAATTAATTTCTCTCCTACCTAATTTTTACTGTTCAGCTGTGATTGTGGTTGTTTTTTTTTTTTTTTTTTTTTACTTTTTACACAAAATGCTAACAAAATGATTGTTTTTTTAGTTCAGTTCACCACCTCCTTCTCTCAATCTCAAGTGGGACATGGTGCAATTGCAAGTCCATAGGTGGAAATTAGCGGGAGAACATTTCAAACTAGATTTAAGGAAGCACTTCTTTACGCAGCGTGTAGTCAGAGTATGGAATAGTCTTCCTGATAACGTGGTGCAAGCTGAATCCTTGGGTTCCTTTAAATCAGAGCTAGATAAGATTTTAACAACACTGAGCTATTAGTTAAGTTCTCTCCAAGCGAGCTTGATGGGCCGAATGGCCTCCTCTCGTTTGTATAGTTCTAAGTCTTTTTTTTCACCTGAATGTTTTGCCTATGAAATTATAAAATGCATTGAATGAAATTAAGTAAAATACAAGCAGATACTGTGCTGTCAGCCGCAACACAAAGATGGGACTCAAAGTTTTGATGACTATTATGGCCTGCAACTTATTTTGGGAGCAACTTGTATCTGGGTTAATAACGTTTTAATGTAACATCAGACTCATCAGAAAGAAAATGATGTTATGATTACATGATAAATTGGGCCAACATGCTGACACTCGGTATCAGTCCCTGTTCACTCTGTTAGTTATTTGTTGTGTCTCTTATTACCACAATATACATCCAATGATTGCTTATCATGATTGTTTATCATTTTAATATTAATGAACCTCTGTTTTATGTGTTGTATGTATTACAGTTACTTGGCTTGTGTCTGGCTAGAACCATTATGGGTGCTTAGAATTCTTGCGTACCTAGACACAACGGCGCACCAGACATATGAAATATTGTTCGGGAGATCTTTAATGTTTACTGTTTTCTGGATTTCTTAAAAGTATCCGGTTGCCCAGTAATGTTCCTTTGTGTTCTGTAGAAATGAGCCGGGTTTATCGCTCAAGCAGGCAATCCAATTCTGAATGGGGACGAAATCTATTCATTCAGACAAAGGTCCCACCTCCAAGATCTGTTAGGCCCGGAATCCTACATGTGTTTGTATGTATGTCTGCACTTATGGGATTGGGAAAGGGATAGCACGTAAATTAGCCTGCCTTTGCAGACCTTACCTTCGCTCGCCTTCTTCCAAGGGGTAATTACCCCCCAGGTTTCTGATTTCAGTGGGGGTGGTAGGGGAATGGGCTCTTTGGCTTTGGAGGGAATTGTTCAGCTGCCATTATAATGCATGAATGAGACTCAGCAGGTCACGGTTCAGACAGGCCTGAAGGATCTGATCAGAGGGTCACAGATGACCCCCAGCACCTCTGTGACCCCAAAAAAGACACCCCCACTTCCCACAGCAGGCTTTGGGCCCCTACCCCTTCAGGGATCAGTGGCTCCACGGTCATCCCCACACAGCTTTCTGGGGCCGGAGCACTGAGCAACCCATTTCGGCACGGAGGCTGGACGCGGAGCCGCTGGAAAGCCGGAGCACTCAGCCGGAACGCCAGTCAAGAGCAGTTGCCTCTAGGAATTCCCACGTTGCTTTGCTGAAGTTGTGCCCCCTCCCTGCCTATTAAAACGCATTGTTAACCTTTCATTATGAGTGCCCATCTGCTGGTGAACGTCCCCCCCCCCCGACACCCAACCCCCTCCGGCTTTTTATCCACTTATTTATTTATTTAACCTCTCGACTGTAGCGCTGTACCACTCGGCCCGGAAGATGCAAGTTCACAATATATCATGGGACCTATTATGTGGCTTTGTAATAAATGTGCTTTTGAAGTCGTCGGCCACAGGAGCCGAGGGCTCCGAGCCCCGCGGATACCTGACACTCCACTTAGGCATCAAGGATTCATCCGTATGGATGAAGAAGCACATTTTGTAAGTGCACGAGAATCGGTTTCCACGGTATTATTTTTGTCCCTTAAAAATCATTCGAGGAAGGGCGTCTTCTCTTCAGCATCTACTGGTGATCCATACCGAGCCGGAGTCCGGCACAGATTTGGCTTGAAAATTGGGTTCTTCTGCATGTTCTTCTTTTTAGGTGCATTAAGAAGGACACAGAATCCGAAACAGGTCAGGGATAACCAGAACTCTAAGTTCTGAGGTGAATTGAGCAACGCTAGACTATTTAACCTTGTGCATTGGAGTAGGTTTATCAAAGATTCAAGTATCATTGAGGTCACTAGGCATGACGTACTGGCATGAGATGGGGGGGTTTTGCGTCCTGTGAAGGAAGTACCAAGAGTGGCCGCTTATGGTCCGTCTGGACCGTTGGGGGCGGCTTCCTCACAGCGGGGTCCTCGACGGAGAAATGTCACCAGTATGTAAAGGTTTATCGAGCCGCTTCATTGCCTCGGGAAAGCGACTGCACAAACGGCGGGAAGGTTAATCGTCCCCCATCTCTCTGCTTTTCCTCTGTCTCTCTGCAGGATTTGCATGAAATATTAATGAGCAAGCGGATTAACATTACTGGGGTTTGCTGCCGCCGGGCCGCCCGCGCCGTGTATTCCCTGCAGTGCTGCGGCCGGGACAGATGCGGCCCGTCCGGGAGGACGGAAAGGCGACTCGCAGCCATTCATGGGGGGGAATGTGGCAGACGCAGGCCTCACGTGAAGGCTGAGGAAAATGATACCGGCCAATTGATGCTGTCCGGTGATGCGATACGGGACCACGAGCCCGATGATGGCCTTATGCGGTATTGCTACAGCTGACATATCGAGGCAGCCCTGAGCCGATGGCGGGGGCTCTCAGGTTTTTAGCCGCACCATGCTAAATGATGGGGCTCGTGGGAAACCAGAGAGCGGAGCCGTTCCTGACCGCGGCCTTTCTGCCAATATCGATGGGGTGGATCGATGTGCTGCCTTGGTATCGATACAGGTAGATCGCTGCTTTGCTATCGACGCCATGCTAACCTAACTGTGAACGTCTGTCATGTAATCATCCCGCGCTAAGCATGCCCTGTTGGCTGACCTGGAGAAAATAACACATTTAGACATATTACATGCTGAGTAAAGCAAGTGCCGATTCTCCTTTTCAGTAGATGTAAAGAATGGCGCCGTTCATCATTTGTCTGAAAAGGGTTAATAATTGCGAGGGCTGCATTGTTCCCTTCAGGGTTGTTGCTTCAAATGGGCCCCATGTTTGTGGGGGGTCAGTCTCTATACTTTGCTGCCCTTCCATATCACTAAAAAGTAGTTTTAAGGTAAAACCAAGGTTTTGCTTCAAGAAACAGGTTCTCAGCTGACCTCATTGTGTCTGCCAAACATTTTTTAAAGACTGTGGGTTGTTGATGATGAGCAGTGCGATAAAGAAACTAATGAATTATCTTTCTATAGGAAGATTAAACAGCATATCACCAGAATGACCTTTCCACGATGATATCTTCCACAGAATCATATAAGTAGTGTTTACTGTAATCTTTAACGATAGCTTTTAGACAAAATAGCCAGGTTCCAGGTTACCTTACAGCATGCTGTCGTAGGAGCTTAGGGGCCGGTGGTCATCAGGGGGTAATGATCAATACAGAACCAGAAAGAATGCACTTCAGACTGTTCCATACTCATGATGTTAAGGCAACTGATAAATAGCTGTAGGTGCATTTTTCCCCCATTGATGGTGTTTAAGGGGGAAAAGGCAGAAGAAAGAGTGAAGAATGTGTCTGACTCACTGGGATATGGCACTGTCATTCTGCTACATTATGCTAATTCTCCTTGGGAAAATCCTTGGCTCATTTCATAGGGAATTTTTATTGTTGTCCAGCCTCTTTGATTTGTCTTCCATATCCAACATTGACAGGCTGCCACTTCAGGGGTTATGAGAACAAAGCCAGGGGGCGGCCAAGCAGAACAAATCCCCAGTGCCTGCTGTTTGTCTTTTTTTTTTTTTTTTTTTTTTGCTGGATTCACCGCAGTTACAAACAGCTTAGAGGTGCCGGCCATCGCCATCCCTGTGTCCATTGTGTTTGCACGGATGAGAATAGCCCAACAGGGTCACACATTCACCTTTTAGGCCTTGAAAAGTTTTAAGATGCAGAGTAGCCCCTCAAATAATTTTTTGTTATCATCAAATGCATTGTTCATTTGAAGTGCAGAGAAAGTTCGAATATTACAGGCCCCAGATGATGGCCCTCAAAGGGAGACCGGAAAGCTAAACGCTGATCATATCGCATCTCGTCACTCTGTGGCACTTTAACAAATTTATTTATTTTTTTTTCTTGTTTTTATATGCTGGCAAAGACCTGACTCTCTGGAACAGCGATGTGCTCTTCGTGAAGGACAAGGAAAATAAACACTGCTTTGTGACAGCGGCACACAGACGCCATAAAACATTCATGCCTTCCGAATTTGAAAATTTAATAATGCTCACAGCATGCGTCCTATAGCCAGTAAGGGTCAGACAGCCCTCTGGTCCTCAGTGTATGGTGAGCCATCCTGCCTAAGACTGCGTAGAAGCAGTCAAACTCTCTGCATTCACCACCTATTCCTGTCCTATTAAGACTCCACTCCAGGACCCCCCCCGTCCTGAAGTACGGGGCCTGTGATTTGGGCACCTTTATGTATGAACCACAGGAAGTCGAACCTTAATGGCCTTAACCTCTATTTAAAATTTATGTGTTCTCTAGACAGCACATTAAAAACACTGCGCTAGACTTTTTAAAATAAAATGTTGTTACACTTGTGAAAAAGGGAAGGTGCAAAACATCGTTTGTGAAAGTGAGGTTCATTGTGCACCGTGAAACTGGTCAATAAAAAAAAAATCAACATTCACTGTAGACCGTGAAACTGGAAAATCAAAAACAAACCCATATGTACTATATTAAGCATCTCATTCTTAATATAAAGAGCAGTACTCTTTTGTTGAATTAAACTCCAAATTTAGGACAAAACTTCCCTAGTTTTGAATAACTGCCCAGTTTTATTTTCACCTTCGGTCCTCATCCAGTTATTATGAAAGGTTTGGAAGAATTCCTGAAACCTGTTTGATCTGCGTTTGACTTCGGAGGCCATTCAGGAGTAGCGGGGGACACCGGGGTCAGTACGTCTTTGTGAGCCTGGGTTCCGTGGTCCGCCAAGCTCTGTTAGGTCGCCTAGCAAGTAAACCTGTGACAGGTGTCTGCCAACGCTGGACCAAAAAGTCTTCTTGTCGACCCGTGACCTCGAGCATGTATGCAGCTGAAATGGTAGAGCCATATAACTTCTAGTGAGGTACCTGGAGAGTAGGCAAGGGTCAAGTGCTGGGTGATTTGAGTGACTAAGTGGGTGATTTTAATTGTGTTCCTTTGACACTAAGACTTTGCATTGCTGTTATGGGTTACGGTGGAATGTTTTTTTTTTTTTTTTTTTTTTTTATGTAATTATACACACACACACACACACACACACACATATATATAGGAGTCCTCACACCCAACATTAAATGATAGATGTATTGGTGACTCATTTTTGAGGCAGGGGGGTGGCGACATGGACAGTAGTTATGGGGGGCTGGTAGCAGAAGAGTGATTCAGAAGCAGGTAATTTTCTACTATGGGACCAAGTTACTGAGGACAAAAAAATATAATGCAGCCGATTATAATCTGTACTGCTAATGAGGTCAGGTACACTGAATTATTACCCGCGGTCATGATCATTTGACTTCCCCACCCACCCCCACCCCCACAAATAGTATTTCCAACCATCCTTTCTACAAGGTATCTGCATATATACTAACATGAAAACCATGCAATTATATCCAAAAAATATGTAGGATCCTACAAGTGCACCCTATGATGTCTCATTTGTTAAGGATAAATATTTTAACGCCATCTTTAATGAAAATCCTGAATGTTAAAAGCAAAGGTATGGGCGCGATCGTATCCCTGCAGGATTTGACTCTCCAGTATACTGACTGATCATATTGGGTCAGTACCATTCGCTGTCGTCGGGTCATCGTTCATGTTTCCTGCACGCTCAAATACAGTACATAGCGTGTATAACATAATACTATCCTACAGCAAGAGATGAGATATCTGAATATGATGCACGCAAAATGTCATAACAGGACACAGGCCAGTTGTCATAACAAAGCAGAGGTCTTTCAGCAGCTGTAGTAACAGGCCTGCCTGAGTTTTGCCTGACGGCTTTGCCTATTACAGCAGGCTTAAGTTCTGTCACTGAGACTTTGTGTCCTGAGTACTTGAAACTAGGTCCAGTCTTAAGCAGCAGGTCTTTAAGGTAATTATGTACCGTGAGCAGTAATTGAGGTCGATTTTAGCTGTCTTAATTTTTTTGTGCACTTTTTCCTTGCATTTTTTTTGTTCATTTTCTTTGTCACACATGTGGAACTGTTAAAATTTGGAATGCCACATAATCACAACCAAATGATGTTTTTGAAATGTTTTTATTTCGGGGTTCATTTTCAGCCTTTGGAAATGACGATTGCGAGTGGAATGAACAAGAAAAGACCTCAGCGGGAGTCAACCCACTCCCCCCACACACCATCAACGCAGAGTACAAACCTATAGTAACTCCCTTGTTCGCGCTATAAAAGTCTTTATGAGCAGACAGCCTATTCAGGCTTCCCCAGAAAATGCTTAATGTCCTGAATGTAGGGAGAAAAATGAAGAGTGAGGAATGGGTTGTTGCACTTGTTAGTGCTTCATTTATAAATGAGTGAAGATGGAGGCAGGGACCCCGAAAGTGAAAAGAGTCATAGACTGAGCCCCAGCAGTGACCAAGGTGAGGCCGAACGAGGGGGGCGGAGTCAGAGTAGGGGCTCCTCGCTACACACTGGGCTACAGAAAGGAGCTTGTCCTCTTGATAAACTCCCCACCCTATCCTGACCCTCCCTCTGCGGGGGATGGGGGCCGCTGGGCTGTTGGCGATGCAATCGATTGGTCATGGAGGCTCGACGGGTTAAACGACAGAATGGCACATTTCTGGGCCAGCTTCCATGGCAGATGTTTCCTGGGAAACATCCAAGTGGGAATGTCGGGGGGCCAGGGTTTGTTGGAGTAACAGGTCTGCAGAAACTCTTGTCCGAGATATATGGGCACCTCGACATGCTAGAAGTTTCTCTTCAGGAATATACGGGCGCATAGAGAAGAAGCAGACAGGCGCACCAACTCAGATATGGTTACCTGGGTTCTAGACTACTCCTGTCAGACCTGAATGTCTTTGGAAAAACTTTCTTTTGCTTTAACGTTAAGGGAATAAAGCCACCATATCATAAAAAAGACTCATGGGGGGTTTGAGGTATGCCTTTCAGGTACTGTGACGTGACTGCAGTTTGACGGCACTTTGAATACCTTGTGGAAGACACACGATGGAACAGCGTTATCGCTGAGAAAGTCATTTAACACTGAAAATAGGGCTTGACCCTCTACTGTTGTCATAACTCAAGCTACAGCTTTCGAACCGCCCTGCATCGTAGTAACTTGCAGGTTATAAAGTGTTCTGCCGGCACTGGCTTATGACAAAACCAAAACAAACTGTCAGAGCCTTATATTACACCAACACCAGGGCTTGAGTTACAGAATAATGTTTGGAGAGTGGTAATTGTGAGAGTGCTCAGCTGTTCCAAGATAATTCTTACGATGGGGAGAAAATATGTTTTTCCAACATTAGGACTATGTTAACATTCTGAGAAAACAATGTGCTGAGTTTCCTGAAATATTAGCTAATAGCTGTATTTCACTGTGAACCAGCCAAAGCAGAGGAGCTACATACTGACAGTAGAGCCCGATAGGTTCTTTTGGAGCTGAGAACGGAGCGATTGGGTCACTGGGGATATGCTTGACAGGGGAATAATATTCTGTGTGATGGGAGCAGCAGGTCAAGAGGTCTGGAGACATGCTAAAGACCCCCCAGAAACTTCCATGGGAGGTGGGAGACAGAGGCTGCAGCGGCCTCTGATAGTGGGAGGAGCCAAGGTGAGGCACATTGAGAACATGGACAATGACCTTGTGGAACTCACACATTTTGAACGAGAACTTTTTTTTTTGTTCTTTTTACCCCAGAGCTATTTCAGGACTTAAAGTACAATGTCATTTTGGCAACAAAACAGCCAGAACCTTTGTGCTCTACAGCAGAAAATGGTGAGCACTGGTGAAGCTTCCATGAGCAAGCCCCCCCGACATGGACACCCTGGCTTACTTAAGGCTGACAAGGAGGCAGCTTAAGCACAGCTGGCCCTTGAACACACCTCAGATCATAAATCTTATTTTCAAATTGCAGTACATGTATATGTGGCTTAGACAGAACGAACGGCATATATGAGAGATTAATTGTGGACCGGGTTAAACTGACAGGGAAAAGTGTAAATCATTTGGTCTGCTCTCGCCTGGTTGGCAGACAACAGTCTGTTTGACAGAAACCAGTAATTGGGAAAACCTGGCTGTGGTTCGAAGTCTTCAAACACCCTCCGTAGCCTCCCCCCCCCCCCCCCCCCCCCCAAACCGCCCTGCCTTGGGTGCTTGACTTGCAGCTTCCAAATCCCCCAGTTTGAGCGTCCGTGTAATTTCCACTAATTTAGTCTTCGGTTTCACAGGAACAGTGCTTATGAAATCTGATGCTGGGGAAGGAAAGTGTCTTGACAAGAAGTAAAACTGAAGTAGTGTTGAGGTAGGAATTAAATCCCAGCTCCGGTGTGGAAGTGAGCTGTCAGCTGAAGACTCATTCCTGTGTCGCCTGCAATTAGGCCCGTTTTCAGCTGTTTGTCATTTTTTTCTGACGAATAATTATGTTATGAAGTTCATGGCTCTCTTATGCAACGTACGCGATTAGGACTGATATTGATCTCTAGATTTCAGGTGCAGAAAGGGTCCTTGTTACTCAGCAAAGTAACATGAGGTGTTCTGACACGTCATTAGTCAGCTGGGGACGGAGGCAGCGTGAGCGGCACTGGGCCTCGGCGAGACGCGGACTCCGCGAGAACCCGCCAGCAGGCCAGTTACCATGACACCCGTTTGGCGTTTGCTGCTGGCGCCGTCCTCCGGGCCCCTCTTGTAGCCAACAGCTCTTCCCAGCAGGTGAGGGCTCCTCATTAGCTGCCGGGTAATTAATTGTCAGACACACAAAAGACAGACCTCGGCCTCTGCGGGACCTTTGTAGGACCTCCTATCCTTTGGCACCTTTTAAATCATAAGCCCCGTCAGGATCAGCTCAGGGGCCCGTCTTTGTAGAAAGACCACGGAGTAATTCATCCTCAGAAAGGCACCTTTCAGCAGTGCTTAATACATGGTATATGTGCTCCTTCAAAACAAGGTCCTGCTCAGGTTACCCCTGTGGGCAGGTCCGCCATCAGCAGATAAGATTGTCAACACAAACGATGACATTAAAGGGACCTCCTAGGACGCCCGGGACTTGTTTTGAGAGTGCTGAAAAGGGGGTCGGAGGGATCACAGGTGTTCATCTTCACCGACTTGCTTCTAAAGGGTCACCTCTTCAACCTGCATGATTTCGGAATCAGACACATGAGGAAAAACTCCGTGTCCCTCGGCCGAAGGGAAGCGTTTGGAGTGTTGGACTGAACTGGGCAGGGGGGAGGGAGTTTGTGCTGGCTAGGGCAGATGGCAGAAGGATGGGTGTCATCGGGCTCTCGAGGAGCCGGCGTTGACAGGAGCCCAGGGAGGTGGTCTCTCCCCAGGCAGATGGGTCCTCCTCGTTTGAAGCCCAGCCTTGGCCTCTCTGAGAAAGGCGCCTTCATCGGCAAGGGGACCTTGCCAAGCCTGGGCTGGGGCGGAATTAAAGGGAACGGCACGAGTGGCCCTGGAGGACGCTGTGACAGAAGGCCAGGGCAGGAAACACAGCCTCATTAAGCAGTCTCATTACCTCACCGTCAAGAGAAGCCATGTGATCTTCCGCTAGTAAAAAGACATCTTTGTAAATACAGGAGACCTACTGAGAATGAGTTAACTGGTTTGATGTGCAGAAATTCTGAATAAATAAGACTGTCAACTACGGGCCTGCACTCTCCAAACAAATTTCAGGCCAGATTCCTATCCTCTGGGGAGAAGTGTGTGAATTAGTACAATTACAATTCTGCAGCGTTACCAGATGGCCGCTTTGATCCCTGTGACCAATCTTTGTGTTTCTTATAAAAAAAAAATTAAAAAAAAGGAGCCAAATTTAGTGAAGCGGAAACCCAAACTAATTTCTATCAAATAATTATTTTTCTGAATTTACATTTTTGCTTACATCTTTGTTTACGTTTTTGCTTGATCATTTACTTTTGATGACCCGTGATTTGCCGTGCTGCTACTATCGTCGGCTTCCTGGCTTTCCAGCTCCATGCGTGCAGATTTCTGCCTCTTGTTAGACGTGCTGGAGGAGGCTGTATTGACGTTCTCTAGGAGCTCTGGGGAAGGCGTATCTTTGGGAATTGGTATCTCACGTTTCAGGGCCTGCTTTCATCTCAAGCATGCAGAGAAGCCCGGAGAGATTAAGAACTGCATGCGGTGCTGTGGAGTTTCTATCTGTCATTCTAAGGAGAATCACTGTGTATGTCTATCCACCTGTTTGCCTTCTCTGTGTGGGAGTTTCCATCAGATTTTTATTTATGTACACTCGAGCCTTATTACTCATGGATTTGCTTTTCATGCACTTGACTATTTGCTGACATCCATGGGTTAAAAAATATATATACTGGAAAGCTGTGAAAATAAAAATGGCTATACTATGTACACAAACTTATTATTATTATTATTATTATTATTATTGTGGTCCATAGTATTTTTTATGTGTTTTATCCCGAAATCATACACAAAAGCCATATATAGATAAGTAAGTATTTAAGAATTAGAGCCCTGTATGACTGCATTTATTTATCTGCTTGGTTGTTTGCCTGCTTGTTTATTTTGGGCCCTTGTAGTATTTTACCTGTAGCCGGGGATCTACATTCGCAACCATTTGGTTTTCAGACTTAATTTAGTGGAAGAACCCAGAAGACGTGTCTCGGAAAACGGAAGCAGGAATTCGAGGAGCCGTTCATTGGGGGGGAAACGGAGATGTAATCGGCCGGGTGTGAAGCGAGCATGAGAGCGGTTGGCCGCCCAGCCCGTGAAGAGAAAATGGGTTCCGGATGGCAGTCTGCAGGGCCGGCCGGCCTACGGCCCGTGGATAACGATGCATAGTGAATCGATGATGGTGTAACAGATGTTTTCAGGCCCATTTGTGCATCGCGGCGATCGATTCGTGGCGATTCGACCTCTCCTAACTCCCTCCTGAATTTCGCCGAGCTTGAAAAGCATTGGAATCTTGGTTCTTCCTCTTTGTCGGGCTTGGCCACGCCCCTTATAGTTGCAGCATGTGGTTTTTGGGTCGCGTATGAAAACTGAATTACGCGCAGATGAAAACGGAGGCCCAGCTGGTGACCTGACACTCGATACACTGCAGGCAGCGTACTGTCACGCCCCGATGACACATGTAGGCTAGAAGCCTCGCTGGCGATCATTTCCAAGCACTTATATAGCCTGCGTCCCACGGCCTTCACATGCCAAGCAAGCAGGAATCCTGATTAACATTCCCGGCCAACCGTCTGGCTTCATTGCATTAAATAAACCGCTGCTGTTGTGCCATTTATGACTTTTTCTTAAGGTCAATTCCAGGAAATAGGACATAATAATGTCAAGATACAGGGCTGTGTGCGATTCAAGAAAATTACTTTTAGTAGCATTTGGAGAATCAAAAAAAATTTACATTAAAATTTGTGATTTGTATGATAAATAGTACAAAAATATAAAATACAAGCTGCATGCTTGCTTAATGGACATTTTTTTTTTGGTTGTCATTTTAGCATAATTACTTGTGATACATTATGTGTGTTATGGTGTGGATTTGCTTTTCAATCTGTAAATTAATGTCAATTATTTTATTTGCAAAACAACATGGCTTTGGGGGAACCGGGAGAGGCAGCATGAAATAGTTTTTAAAATGCTTGAACTGTGTACAAAACGCACACGACTTGCACCGGGATTTTTGGCCACAGTTAGATATTAGTGTTTTTTTTGTTTGTTTGTTTGTTATATTATTCATAACTGTAGTGGGTAGTTTAGGGCCACCAGAGACGCCAGACAACAAAGTGAGGCAGCCCGGCTGCCTTATCCCATGCGCTAAACAGCGAATCATGTAAAACTTGCTGCACATTTACAGCGGCAGTGGTTGCTGTGTCCTCCCTCTGGAACAGTTACGCTGCATACTTCAAGCCCATGCTTTTTCACAGCCAATCAGCTGTGGCGCTAGAAAGGTTAAGAGTGACAGGGAATGGGTGATGGTGAGTAACTATTTATGGGTGTGCCGTGTATTACAACTGAGGGAATCGCCACCGTTCCTGACGTGTGCTTTATGTTTGCTGGCCAGGTCTGGATTCTTCCTCATAATCTATGCAGATGTGTCTCGTTCTGGTTATTTACTTTCGGTTTGAGGGGGCTCTGGAGGCACGACCGCCCAGAGCAGCGCCACACAGCACTAATTAATGCAATGTATCACTTTCTGTTATTGTAATATCGTAGCCCGCGTTTCAAAACTGCGAAATGCCAGGGGAGGCCGGCGAGGGGGGGTATGTGGTCCCGCTCTATCTAAGAGTCACCAGTGTTTCTCAACCCAGTCCTCGGGAGCCCCCAGACCATCCACATCTTTGATCCCTCCCAGCGCACCCATACCAGGTATTCGGTGTTCTTTATTGGCTGGAAGCTGGGAGGGAGCAAAAATGTGTACTGTCTAGGGGTCCCAGTGGACTGAGTTGAGAAACACTGGATTAGGGCTGATTGTGCCATCTGGGTTTATGCGGCCTGGGAGCAAGGGGGCGCTACGAAGACCCGGCCTGTTTCTGAGAGCCAAGGGAGGGCTGAGCCGTGTCGCCGTTTTCATGCCTGCTGTCCCCCATGGAAGGCAGGATTGGCATGGGGAATCGGGGAGCGGGGGGGGAGCTTGGATACCCTTCATGTCTCTAATTGGCCACGGGTGAATAGCTGTGTCAGAGCACCATGTGCAGCGAGAGATGCATGTAGCATGGGGAGGGAATGGGCTGTGGAGGTCAAGGCGGCCCCCACGAAACATGCCACGTGGTGCCACACCTCCCAGCTGGCAAACTGCAGCGGCCGCACCCACCACGCTATTGTGATGGAATGCTAATCAACGGGAAAAGGCCTTTATAATAATAATGATAATAATAACCGGCTTTTGCGTTCTGTGGCCCCAGGGTATGGACGTGCCAACCAGTAAGAGGGTCTTTGTCTTCCCTCGCCTCTGTCGTTTCCTCTTCAGCTCCCCGGACTTCTGCCCTGACCTTGGCACACCTCCAGCAGAGAGTCTAAGTCCCCGTGTCTTTTATCGTGCATCTCATTGGTTAATACACTGCTCCCCGCAGCTTTACTGCTGTTCCCTTTCAAAGATGCATTTGGCTTTTAACACTCGGGGTCTTTAGATATGCTTAAGAATGGCACCGGTTCCAGGAATATTAAAGACTTCCCTTTTGAAGCCGTTTCATAGCAAAACAGAGCTGGCTCTGAAATACCGCAGGGAATCCAAATGAAATATGCATTAAAAGCAGCTTGCTTGCTATTAGGATTTTGAATTGAAAATTACAGCCCCCTCTTCACTGGAGGAAAAATAAACCTTCCCACCCCACACCCCAATCTCTACGCCGTGCGTGTCTCTCCACCCGGAGTTATCGGCAAACTCGTGGCCCGGAAATGGAAGCTTAGCCCGGTCGGTGGAAGCCTGAGTGACCCCTCTCTAACTGCTGTGTCTGAGGGATGCCCCAGGGGCCAGGGGGCCACAGAAAGGAGGCACAGAGACAGACGTATGTCATAAGGAGAAGCCCAGGTGCTGCGGACAGCTATAGGTGCTTTGTGATATCATCAGAATTCTCTAGACAGAATTAAACACTGAAATCAGCATTTATATTCAAAAAGGGCTGCAGTTTTTTAAAGGCTCATGCCGCATCTTCGCCTGCGTTAAACTTTTCAAATAATCTTGCCATCAGCTGGTCTAATCGTCAAACTTCTGCACAAAAAATGGGAGGACGATTGGACCAGAGCTTCTGGCTCGCTCAGGCCATCTCGCCATTTCGTTTTGGAATTACTTTTCAAGGCGGATAATCGTAATGATGCCCTGCTCACTTTGCGAGTGTGAGGGTTCTGGAACGTCCCACCTTCATAAGAAGTGGCCTCTTCGTGATGGGGATTAATGGCTGCTGAGGAGCAGCCCAAGGCCGCGTGCGGGTCCTCGGGGCCGCGTGCCTCACGGTGTGGCCCCAGGCGTCTCTCTCTTCTCCAAAGGCAGGGCTCTTTGGCTAAGCAGCCCCCGCTCTGCTCTGCCACCCTGCCTCCTTCCCGATTGATCGGGACTTTGAGCACCCCACCTTGTCTATCAAAATCCCCCTCGAGGTGCTATCTGTCACTCCTGCTCCCTCCGCAGGACCCCCTCCCCCCCAGCAGCCCGTCGCCGTGTCGATATCGACGTTGAACAACGGCGGCGGGT
>JAABNX020000038.1:21570002-21581989 GCA_015163995.2 Mormyrus lacerda
GGTGGATCGGTGCCTCTGAGATGGAAACACCAAAGGCCGCGTCTCCGCGGAGGGAAGGCGGCTTCGCCCGGCGTTGGGCCACCCTGGCACCATGCCACACTCCCACTTTATCCCCTCACGCTCTGTTGCTGTCACGCCTCCCCTTTAACTGCGATTACGTTCATGTGCGTTCGGTAAGGAGGAGGCCGACCGATGCGCCGCTACGCCACGGTTAGCCAATTAACCGGCATAAAAATCACCAGACACCGGAAGTCAGAGAAATGCGGCATGTGAGTTCACCGGCTCAGCTATATATCCCTTAGCGATGGGTAAATTCATAAAATATCTACGTCAAGCAAACATACAGCATGTCCCCATTACGTATAAATAAATTATATGCTATCCTGATAAATGTCACCAAATGAATAAAAGGAACACTAAACACGCTGCTATATTTATCTTGACGATTTTAATATAGGTTTTCCACAATGCATGCATATGGTCTCATACTTATATATTCCAGTAATAAGGGGCACGGACTTGAGAATTGGCTGCTGGCTTTGTTACATCCCACCCAAAAACACCATGACTTTGTTTTGTTTTGCCGTCTGTTTTGTGGTCCTTCCTGCGCAGCCGAGGGACTGTCCGGGACAGGAAGAAAGGGTACCTTTGGTCTGATGATTAGAGCTTTGGGGACTGAGAAAATATGTTGCTTAATTTAGGGCACAGAGAGACAGAGCAAAACGCGACTGTAAGGCGGGCAGCGCAGAGCTGGGAGCTCGGCCCCGCCGGTGGGGGGGGAGGATGCCAGGCAGCCGGCCAGCTTTTAAAGTGAGGAAGTCGGGGGCGTGGCATCGTGGGGGAAAATTAGGGCCGCCGCTGGAATCAGGAGGGGAAATTGGTGCACAACGTAGCTGGAGAAAAACAGGCAGGTAGTCTCACCATTAGCTGCTGGATTGTTTATGGCTCCTGTGCCACACCGATGTGCCAGATGACGGGCAGCTGGAAGTCTGGAGCAGCCGGTGTGGGGGGAGGGGGGCCGGCATCAGAGATTCGGCAAGAGAAACTGGCACAGGACGGGAGGGAGTCAATGTGGTGTGTTCCCCTTCAGCCTGGAGATGTGGGAAGGGGGAGGGCCACACCCTCCAACCAATCAAAACCTGCCGGCAGGTGATGGTGGTGCGGGTGCAAACCTGGGCCCCGGTGTCAGCTGCCGGCCTGGCAGTTGCCGGGGAGGTGACCGAGCCCTGGAGCGAGGAAGACTGGCGCTCTCGTGGGGGGCTCTGCCTCGGGACGATCCGGAGAGACCCGACATAAATCTTTCATTGGCTTTAGTGACACGAGGCAAGAAGCTTAGAACAAAAAAGGGGTGTCAAACAAATATGATCAAAGAATGATGCAAATGTCACTGAAAAATTAATATTTAAGAAGGGATTAATATTTATGCTTGCACGTTTGTTGTTGAGATTTTTTTTTCCCGTGATATAGCAGTGGGCTGTTTGGTGGAGGAAGAGGGCTGCGATTTTGGGCCTCGCTCCATAGCACCCATATCCATTTTGGAGAGGATTCCGCTGCCTCTCAGAGCACATACTGCCAGCGTTCGGATGTCACACTCTTCCTTATCGTTTTTAAATACCATGGTTTTTTTATTTTTATTCGGCTCCGTCCTTGAGGTGGCCTGGAACAGACCCTCACATTCCTACGGCGTGTCCATGTGGCCCCTTAAAACCGGCATTATCTGATGTCCTTTCACTAAAATGAGTGAAGGAAGCCGACATTCTGAAAGACCCTGAGAAGTCGCGGACGGATTTTTGATTCCCAGCTCCCGGTCACAGACCAGGTCTTGAACTCGCAGTGCCAGTCTCCTGTGCGGGGGCCTTCGTGTTCCCCCCAGATCTCCTGTGCACTTCAAGGCCGCGCCACGTTCTTCTCTCTTCGTGAACACCGGCCGCAAATCGACACCCCGACCCTCGGTGGAGCTGCGGCCATTTCTCTCCCAGCTCCCAGCTCCGCTTCCCGCTTAAGTCTCCTCACCAGATGGGTTTTGTCAGAGGCGGTACTTATTTATTTTTACTGGGTCTCAGGCTCTGCTGTATGCTTTGATCGCCCCACACGCAGTAAAGTGTCCCTGCAGCACTCGGCTGGTGAGTGAAGCCATTTCCTTTGGGCCTGACCGTGAGCCCCCCCCCATCTCCTTTGCTGGGGCTGGACGCCAGACACGTCTACGTGGACGTCCAAGCGTTCCCCGAGCGGACGAGCAGGGGAACAAGCGTGTAGAGTGGTGGACTTGGCAGAAATCACACACTGAACCCATTAAAACACATCTGCAACACAAGCTGACAGAAGCTCGCTGCTTATATTGGAGTTGGTCTTTGTTTTCGTAATATTGTGATTCATATTTATATTCCATGAGTGTTTGGTCATGTACTACGCTTTAGATAAATTCTTATTTTTTCTGTATTTGAGGGCAGCTATTGATACATGCTATTCTCCGTTATTCAGACTGAATTATTCACACACATACACATGCACACATTTAGTTTATTGGTCCTTTAAATACCAAAAATGGCCATCATTTATCATAATTAATCTGTTTATGATACTTGGGAATCTGGGCTCCGGTCTCAATCTCGGTCGTATATACAGGACTTTTCATAAACAAGGGCACATTTCATGCCCCTCCTCCGCACGTTTTGTCGGTTATCATGGGGTGTGCTCACAGTCTGCAGGGAAAACTGATGAGATTTCTCCACTTCATTTTCATCCGTGCCGTCCGTGGCTTCGGGGCAGACAGGGAGCGCCGGCTTCTCCCAAGATTATCATCAAGGCTCTTGCGCATTGTCACCTCCGGTCCAAACCCGATCTGTAAGTGAGGGGTTGCAGGCGGGGGCCCCGGTGGTTGAACTCCTTGGCCAAACGCCACGCACCGTTTAAACCAACTGTAAAAACACATACCCAAGGTACTTGTTACCTGGAGTAATTAGTTCTAGCTCCTTGAGGACGGGTCGAGAAACCGTGGCGATGGGGAAACCAGAAATCGCCCAGACGTGTCCTGTGCGACCGCCTTAAAGCAAGCGTGTGATTCAGAAATGAAGCTCGCTCTTTAGTTATACCTCCGGAATGATCCTAGTGCCCCAAATAATGGAGAGGGCCAGTCTGTGTGAAAATTAATAAGTAAAAATATATATAAATATATATATATATACCAGAGCTAGTCTGCAAAGCCCATTATGGGGAGGCAGGGAGGATAGGCCCCTGTTCTTACTGCAGCCTCACCACAGGGATGCTCACTGTACATGTCTCACTGCTCTCTGTTCTCCTTGGCTCTGGTTACAGGATCATTTTTTTATTTTATTATTATTATTTTTTTTGGGTTCTCCATGGATGTTATTTTTGTATACTGGTCTCATTTTTTCTCCAGCTGCAAACGTGTTTATATTAGAGCATATGGAGCCCCCTCCCACGGGAGGTGTAATAACAGGCGCGTTACGGGGGAACGGAGAGGGCGTCGCATCGCCGGCAAGAGGAGAAGGGCGAGATCGGAGCCCGAGGGTGGGAGGTGTCGAGCTTTCCTCCGGGCGGGTAACCGCAGGAGACCCGTCCGGGGCTGGGCTACGAAACCAAATATGTCTTTGACGGCCATTTCAAAATGCCAGACTAGCATCTACTAATCTAAGTGAAGATAAGCATAGATTAATTAAGAAAGCCATCAGGACACGATCTGGGTGTAGTGTGTAATTGATTCATGTTTTGACCCTTTAATCTTCTTGTTTTTGCATCGCCTCCGGTTCGGAACGGCCAATTAATCCCATCATTCGTCTCTCCCTCGACGCGTGACACCTGTGCCAGCTCTCAGGAGGGACACCGGAGTACCCCCCCCCCTCCCCCCCCTCGAGGCTCCCGCTGTCAGCCACCCGCGTCCTCGCCGCACCTTCGGTTCCTCCCACGGACCTGTAGGCGCCCGGCTGACAGCAGACATGGGCATACGCCGATGGGGGTGGGGTGGGGAGAGAGGAACCCGAGCGTCTAACGCAGCACACAGAACAAGGCCCAATTTGCATTCGCTGGGCCCCCTCGCTGCCGACAGCTAATGTGGCTCCACGGGGGAGCGGCCCCAGTTCCCCGTCACAGGATGCGGCACCGAGGACACCTCTGTCCGCTTCCTGCTAAACTATTCCTGACTGTTTGCAGGTTGCCGTCAAAACAGCACAATATTCAGCTCATACCCTGTACATGCCAGCATTAAAGGTCTGCACACAGGCCCAGTAACCCATTACTCAAAAATCTACCGAAGCGACAGATTTTTGGCAGAACAAACGAGTCACATGGTTAAAAAAATACATCTTCTGTAATTCTTTGAACTCTGACAAAAATTTTTTAGGAAACTTCTGCCAAGCAATACATTCGAAAATCAATGTAGGTATCGTGTCCCCAGACCGTTCTGGAAATGTGAAAGCTTTCCAAAATTCTTCACGGCACGTAACCAGAAAAGAGGCACACTTTTTCTCCCGTTATTTATGAGTGTATAGTGATTATTCCAGGATTAATCTAAAATCATTACCAAGCCCAATAAGTCATTTAAGAGGCTCCCATATAATGGTTTCTATATGTCATCCCATGATGTGTCACACATGCCTATGTGTGCCATAAGTATTGTAGAACAATCCTGAAATGCTGTTTCCTTTTTCAGGAAGTAGGGCAGAAATAGCATACTCATCCGAAACTCCCAGACCGCTCAGTCGGTGTGCTCGTGTGTACGGCTTTGCCTGCAAGGTTTGCGGTCACTCTCACCTTGTTTGTTTATCTTGAATCTCACATCTAAAAAGATTCAAATGTAGAGAGAAAGAATCCTAAATATAATTTCATGGTTATTCTATAGTTTTGCTAACAAATATCTGGCAAATAATGTATGCTTATAAAGGCAGACAATCAAGTAAATATCAAAATGTATTAACTTTCCATTCTCCTCCTGGCTAAAGCTACTGGGGACTTTTTCTACCAGATTCAGCAAAACAAAAGACAGCTTTAATATTTTCATATAAAAGACTGAATGACACATAAAATCCAGGGAGTCCTCTGCCTTGTGCCCTGTGTTTTCTGGGATGGGGTCCACACTCACAGCAACTCTGTACTGGAAAAACAGCTAGAAGATGAATAGATGGATGGATGAATGGTGGCATGGCACTTGTGTAGCTTCTGTAAATGCTGCTGGTAGATCACTGAGTACTTGCGCCTTTTGTTCCTCTGCTTGTTCTGCTGAAATATATGCAGTTATATGGAACCAATGGACATGAGTCGGCTAATTTTAATTTTCGTGCTTATATTTCGGGAGATTTCTTTAAAGGAGCAATATGGTCCCATATTGTCAGGAATGTTAAAAAAAAGAGTTTAATGAGAATATGTACTTCGCTTTATACACTCACTTCATAGAAAATTATACAATAGTCTTTGTGGTGTTGTTTTTTGTTTTAGAAGATCAGACTGCTTTTAGAAGATCAACTAAGCAACAAATCAGCATCAGACGTCTACCAGGAACAAACCTGCCCTCTTGTTACTGGAAACTCTCAGCAGGTGCTGCAGAACAACACTTCGAGGGAAATGCGGCTGAAATATACAGCCGTAAAATATTGTGAGAGTCAATAAAGTCTGTTATTTTACTAACTTTGTCAAATGTGATCCAAAAGGGAAGTGCAAAAAGGCTAAGCAATGAACTGCCTGAATCAATGTTTCTTATCTAAAAAGCATTGCAGATTCAGGGGGGTATGACCTATCCCATCCATTTTTAAATAAATCAGTCCCTTTCAGAAAAAATACAGGGTGCTCAACTGAAGCAACACTCAGCGTCTCTGGAACAGACGACTGTATGAAAAGAGAAAAAAAAAAAGAGGCCTTGATGTTTTTATTCAGCGAAAATCACATTTTGTCACATTGGAATCTACAGCTGCAAGTTGATCTGAAATCACTAGTGAGGATTTATCCATTTCTCCATGTGCCCTGACGCGTCTTCGCCGGTTATGAGAGCATAAAGATGGATACATTCCAAGAGGCCTGTATGCTAACATGTGGAGAAACGAACCTCCAGATTTTGCTCTCTGCTCCCCGTCCGACCGGGCTTCTGCGTTTGAGGTACATCCGGCCGCAGATTAAATATTTATATTGACACGAGTCTTCGTTCTAGATTGACTGAAACTGTGCCCCTTGGCCTTGAGGTTTATTGCCCAAAATACAACGCTGATGATGTAAAACACATTAAAAATAGTTAGTAAGTTGTTAGTAATCTTTGCGTAAAACGGATGACCTTATCCAAACCTGAAATAAAGTAAATACGCTGCTCACAGAGAGTCTTGGGAAACTTAGCTCTGTAAAAATGTTGCAAATTTACTGCTTCATAACAAAAGTCCATTGACAAGCAATGTTTAACATAAATGTTTAACACATCTCCTCATGTCTTCCATACAGACATTTTCTTTTTATTGAGTCGTACTGTTTTTTAACTGACTCATTCAGTCCTGTTTTTGCCATTTTGCTATTAATTGCAATTGTAGTCCGTGACTCCCAAAGGAATATTAAACATAAACGTTTGGTGTTTTATGTAACTTCAAAGTTCTTACTAATTAAGAAACAACAAATGAGTCTGCTTGTCAATGAACTTTTTAACTCAGAACAGCTGCTTTAGAACTAAAATTTGGGTTTCAATTTATTACTACTTGAAATTATTATTTTACATAAAACTACTGGTTGTGATATATATTTTTTGTAAACAGATGAATAAAGTAATCGTTTTGGTTGTACTGAATTAAGCATCCCAAAATTTTCTGTCAGTACGGTATAAGTAAATAATCTGTTTCCATCCATCCTCTGTAACCATTTATGCAGGATTACAGTGTAAATAACCTAGTAATTCAATTAATATTCAGTCTTGCTAAAATGTTTGGGCTGCATTATTAAGCAAGTAACATATAGTGCTAATCACACACAATAAACAGTAGGCAGCGATATTAGTAGAAATTAAAATGTGTTATTTTTCAATGTTTATGATTTACTGATATTAACCCTGGACATCTATGAGTTCTCTTTCAGTGACTTTAAACCATCTAATAAATTAAATAACAAAAAAAAACTTAGTGTAACAATTAGGGTCTTTGGGACCAGGAGAGTTGGCAGGTCTAATGAGGACCCCAGCGAAGCGTTTTTGCTCGTTTGATCCTGAAGGCCGCGCCACACCCGTAGAGAGAGGCGGCCTGTCTGGGGGGGATGATTAGGTAATGCAATCTGGCTACCGGCAGAGCATGCGGAAAGGAGGAAGCGCTGTGATGAGCCTTTTAGTAGGCTGCTCACAGTTGGCTGGGGGGGGGGGGCTCGAGCTGGCACAGTGCGCCAGCAACCCGGCTTCTGCTTCCTTGGAGGCCCTGGACCTGCGATCGGCATGCGGGGGGAGAAGGTGCCGTCACACCCACAGCCTCCGTTTTCCTCCATGTGCCTCTGGAAGAGGACCCCAGACCAGCTGTTTCACCATAGCTGATAGACAGAAATGGTAATGCGATGCAGTGGATTTAGGGCCTACTATAAAGGATTCCAGAGTTTCTGTGTTTTCGGAGGCTCTGTATGCTTCTCTCCACAAGCCATTAGCAAAGACTATTGATTTAGCTAATGTCGTACATTAACAATGACTCATGACTATGCAGGACGGTAGGATTGCATTAGCTTTATTAAGACTCATAGTCTTCGATTAACGGTAATATTCTACAAACGGATGATTAAGTGCAGTCCTGCGATATTAGTTATTTCAAATTAAAAAGATATTGAGTTTGTCCCAAACTCACGATAGATTCGATCCTAAACCAGGAGCCTGATTAGCGGTGACTTCACCGGCAGAGCGCAAGGCTGCCTGAAAGGGCGGAGGTGTTCTCCTGTGCTCCTGAAGGGGGCGCCAGCTGGGCAGGTCCTTTGTCTAAAATGCCGCATTGACTGCGACGTTCACCCCTCCCACATATTCTGGGGGTCCACTGGGAAGGCAGCCACTGCCTGAGTTTTCCAAAAAGACTACGTTTTGTTCCTAATTTAATTCATTAGTTAATTTCTTTTCCGCAAACAGCACAGGAGCAGCATCACCTCCGCAGCCTGGTTTATCCGCGACGCGGAGCCAGCGGGGCCCGCACGTTTTACCACATGCATTAGCGCATTAGCATTCATCTATTCTCTTATTTAGTTAGCATATACCTTTATTCAGAAGAACATGCTGCAAGCTGAGATATATTAGAATTAGTCCTGCGGTGCTTTTCATTGTAGGGTCATCAGGCTGCCGGTATAAACACAGCGTGCCTCATTAATGGGAGGAGGTGTCGATAAACGTCTCAGAACGACAGGAAATGGCAGAGAGACAAACGTCCATATCCCTGGCATCCAAGCCGCTGTCCTTCACCCCTGGGGGGGGGGGGTATTTAAAAATCCCAATCTAAATTGGGGCGGTGGACCTAATCATCAAGAAAATTTGTTGGGGGGAGGGGGGTGGAGAGAAAAGTACTGGGGAAAAAAATTGCTGGTAAAAGTGGCAGGATGGCGTTTAAGCGCGGCCGCGTGTGCGTGCGGCGCCCAATCAGCCACAGGCCGTGCGGCGATCTCCCGTAAACCATACCATGTCAGGAAAGTGCCTCTAGGTCTCTGTTTTTAAGGAACGTAACCCAAGTGTCAGCCCCCCTGCCCCACCCATCACAGAGCGCAATTATAAGCAGGCCCTCCTAACGATGCACTGCTCCCCATCTGGTGTTTCCCCCCCATTAACCTGTCAATTAAAGTTTACCTGCGAGGGAGCAGAGGCTCGCACATCACGCGCAGTCACTGCGCTCTCTCCCGCTCTCTCTCTCTCTCTCCGGCGGCCTGCTCTGGGGATCCCTGCCTCTCTGATTGAGGCTCCCGCTCCCAAAACCGCCGTCCTGCTCTCCTTCCCCTGGCTGGCGCTTCCCTAACAAGGCCTGACGTGTAGCGGGGTCTCCAGAGAGGCCCGGGGGGCACAGAGAGGTGCGCCTCCTGCCTGTGCTCATTAATAATCGGGCCTTATCCCCGGGCCAGCGGTCAAACAATACATCCTGCGTTTTTTTTCCCGTTCCCTTTTCCCGTGCATCGCTAATCCTCCCTGCCCGGCCCGGCGCAGGTGTCAGGCTGGCACGCGACCCCGACGACGCTTGTCAGAAAGCCGGCCCCTGACCACCCTTGTTTTTTCCCCGAGCTGTTGGCTTTAATTGGTCCGCCGGCTGTTAAAACGGCCCGTCTCCGTGACGACGTAAACGTAGAGGACAGCCTGCCTCCCCCACGGTCTGATCCCCAGCCGCGCCGCCGCGAAGCTCGCAGCTGATTCGCGGATTACTGCCGGATCTCCGGGCAGGATCGGGCGGGGGGAATGGCTGATGAATGGCAAATCTCGCTCAGCCAGGAGACGCACTGCCAGGTTTTCCCAAAATGCAGGCGACCGTGTTAGGAAAAATCATTATTCCTTCCTGATGCTAATTTGTGGTATTTTTTTTTTCCACTTGTGCTGAAAAACGTATTCAAAACAGTTCAGCGCCTGCCCAGAACTGAGCATTACCACTAAAAGAAGAAACCAGCATATGGACACCTCATCTTTCGAGTGCCTCCAAGGCCCCCGGACTCCTCTCTCCCCCCGACCCCCCCAGCTCCACAACAAACCCACAAAGTCCCTCTCTCCCCCTCCAAAGGTGCGACTGAGGCTTTGCCCTGGATGTTCAGTCAACTAAAGGAACAGGGGCTCCGGTCCCGGGGGCCTGAGCAAATCTGGATGTAGTGTCTGAATTATTGATGCAATGTAGACTATGCATAATGCAAAATACATGCGCTGGAAGAGCCCAAGGCAGGCAGGCTCTTCAGCTGTGATGCACTGCGTGGTAACACGCTGCCCAGCGTCATTTCCAGCACGTTCTGTTCTGGGGATACCAGTGACGTTAGATCCCATTGCTTCCTTGCCGTCTCTCATCGTGGTTCAATATAATCACGAGCACCGAATGGCCGAGTGCCTATAATGGATGCCGGCCTATCGATGTCAATTCTCCAGGCCTGTGTTTGGGAGCAGCGTTCCTGGCATGGCTCGGTGGGCTGCTGTCTGTATCTGCATGACAAACACGCACACACTTCTTGACTCGGGGCTAAAACCGTCGGTGGGGAACATCGACTTCCCCCCGTATCAGCAGGCCGAAAGAAAGTCTACAGACGAATCCGAACAAAATGTGTCTTTAAAAATAACTCGGGATAAATCAGCTCTTATAGCAGAAAGTTACCGCAGCTACCTGCGCATTTCACCCCGCAGGTCCGCGGACGTAGGCCGCACGTGGAGGGGGTTTCTGCCCTCATCTGGCGTAATTGCACCTTTCTGAAGGCCTCCTTTGGGCGCGTCTAGCCTGGCACCGGGCTGCCTGCCTACTCTGAGTTCAGCATTGGGTTCATTACGCATTCAGATATTTATTTTTATGTCAATAAACAGAGAGCGGAGGTCTGGGAGCCAGTCACCGCTGCTAAAACGGGGCTCGGCTGAGATACGATCCTCATATCACCTCGCTCTGCCGCTCACGTGCCTTCCTGTAAATAGCAAACCTTAAGCCGCGATAATTAGCCAGATTTCTATTTCCTGTTTCTTTGTTAACGTTCATCTTACACGAATTAAAAGAAATGCCAAGTGCACTGTATCCTTTTTGTTTGAACTGGATTTGTGTAAACCACGGTCTCGGATTAATATTCAAGATCTGTTGAATTTGGCATTAGATGTCAGGAAGGGAAATATTAGTTGTACGTGAGATTTCGCTAAGGAGAAAGAGGACTTAAAGTTCTGTGTTGGATAGCAATCGGTTTATCTGATACGTACATGGACTCCTCAATGACTGGAGGAGTTGTGTGTGATTTGTTCATGTGCTTTGTCTGTATGTACAGCGTTTCCTGCTTTAGTTACTGTGGGTCTCTTGGAGTTTCCAGGGAGGGAGCTGCATTGTACATCACTCACAGGGAATACAGCCTGTCTTACTCTTCCTTACTTTTCTGTCCGGGGAGAGCCTCGTATCCTTTGTTACGTTCTGGGCCCCCTCCCCTTCAAGTCGAGAGCTGCGCAGGAAGAAAGAAGCTGGTCCCTGTATCCAGGGAGGGAGGTTTGAGTGGAGAATGAAGAAAAATGATTTCAATTCTATAGTCCTGTCTCCGTACAGTGTCCCAGAGGTCCGAACAGCAATTACTCCACACAAGCACACAGCCATATTGGATTGTGAGACAGGGACAGTACACAACAGCTCAGAGACAGACTCCCATTTGGGGTAAAATGTAATAAAAAAGATGATGTCTGCAGGGAAAAACAAGCCCACCCGGTCGATACATCTCGGAGAGTGGCCCGTTTCGGTTGACAGAATGCATTAAAATGGAAGACAATTTGGGTATCTGAAGCCGTGTGGATCGCTAAGACGACTCGCGGAGGAACTGGGGGGTAACCGCTAGGGTATGGGAAAAGGAGCACCGGTCTCCCATGGAAGGAGCTCCTGAAGTGGGCCGTCACCATCCGGGCCGCACAGGACCTCACTGGCGGGCTGGAGGAGACGCCGTGATGCCTTCCCTTACCCGTGAGTCACACGGAAGGGGATAAGGGGATCAGATCCAATACGCACTACGGTACGATTCCTAACGGCCACCCGGAGCATTACAAATGGCCCAACCCCGAGCAGAAACAGGACCCTGCTGCCTCCCATCCCAAGGACTGGAGCTAAGAGACGGTCAACTAACAAAAACAACTGATTTGAAGCCTATATTCCGGGGGAGGCGGGCGGCGACATGTCGTCATCACTGTGGGTCTGCCCTGGTACTTCCTATCTCGCGCACCTGGGTAGATCCATAAACAGAACCTGGTAGCGGCAAAGTGACGACAGGCCCTGACCGCTGAGCTCGCAGGCTGCCGATCCCTATTCCCCCCCCCCCCCCCCACCCCCCAGGAGCCATTCACCCATCCCCACTCTACGCTCCGC
>JAABNX020000038.1:21590803-21602737 GCA_015163995.2 Mormyrus lacerda
AGATAGATAGATAGATAGATAGATAGATAGATAGATAGATAGATAGATAGATAGATAGATAGATAGATAGATATAGATAGATAGACTCGTATTTTTGTGCATTGGATATTTGCTTATAGACAAGTCTTCATCTGAATCTCATCCCCTGCATGGACTGTTACTTATCTCACCTACTTGTCTAAAACAGTAAATGGTGAAGGTTTACTTTAATTTAGTTAAAGTTTTAAACATATGATGTGGTTGAAGTGTATGCAATTTAATGGTCTTATAACTACTAGCTTGCAAAGTGCAGAAGATTAAAATTGGTATTATTTTAATAGCAGGGCCCAGGCAGAGAAACCACATACAGGAATGTTAAAAGGCCGTCATCATTGTAACATGCATCATTGAAACTCACTTGGGTGCAGATGCTTTGTCTTATACTGCTAACGCCTGTAAGCATTTCTGTGTTTTGGTGTGGAAAACATGAAAGACAGACTTCTGAATCTCAATATTGAATTGTGTGTGTGTGTGTGTGTGTGTGTGTGTGTGTGTGTGTGTTTAAGATGCCCCAGACATATCATGTTCTTCTTTGTATTTGCTGACCTCTGGTGGTAAGACGGAAATATATTCAAACAAGTGGGATGCATTGGTTTAATGCTGCTTTCCAAGTATCGAATTTGATCCTATTTCTATGGATTCTCATGTACTGAAAGAAGTTTAGGTTAATTTCTTAAATACTCGACTGGCTATATATTACTGAGACAAATTGTCTAAAAAAGCACAGCTGCAGTATATAATGATTATGATGATTACAAAACGAGATACATATTGTACAAATTATAGTGGCCAAGCAAACTCATGTTTCATTTTTATTTATATGTGCATTGTATTTTCTCATATAAGCTATTGCTTATCTTTTGGCACAGTTGATAGTACTAATTATAAGGTCACAGTGTTTTTGTTTGTATTTCATTGACTATGAAACAGAAGTACAACTGTGGTCTGACCTTTTTCTTCACTAATGATTTATTAAAAAAAAAATGACAGGACTCAAACAGAGAAATTCACATAATATCTTATGCTTGAGAATAAGCAGAGTATTTTATAAACAATCCACAGTAGCAGCAGTGCGGGGAAGCACAGAACAGCAGGATTGTGAAACCAATGGATTGATTTACTTTCCAGTGCAGGCATCAAGCAAAAGGGATTGTAAGCATTTAAATAAAATTGTTTAATCAAAGAGACATTTCAGCTTAGGCTTAAATAGGTGCCGAAACAAAGCTAACTAAGGTAGTCAAAGACGTTAGGCTCCCTACCTTGCCTTTAATCTGAATACCGTATACTCCTGCTCACTCAGCAACAATTATTATCAGTGATTTGTGTATTTGTGAGGATATAAACTGCAAAGATCATTTTACCAGACAAATACATTAAAATTATAATGAAAAGTTGACGCACCACAACAAAATGTACTGGAGGTGGTACCTTGTTCAGGGTACCTCACTGATCAGGTATTTGAACCAACAATCTTTCAATTACAAATGTACTTCTTTAACCAATAGGACACCACATCCTTTGTAATGTATACCTCATTCTCAGTGAATATACATGTCTGCCCATGTCCTGAATTTCTGTGATGGGGGTTGCATGTCCACCTCGTAACAAGCAGGTAGTCTGTTGTGACCCAAAGATATGTTGGTGTCCTATCTGACTTCCCTAAATCGTCCATAGAGTGTATATGCCCTGTGATGGACTGGCATTCCCGTCCAGGGTGTACCACAGCCTTGTGCCCTGTGATGGACTGGTATTCCATCCAGGGTGTACCACAGCCTTGTGCCCTGTGATGGACTGGCATGCCCGTCCAGGGTGTAACACAGCCTTGTGCCCTGTGATGGACTGGCAAGTGCTTGTGAGATGGATATCATTCTTTATTTCAATAGTTGTAAGATGGATATTTTGATATCATTCACCAGTTTAGTGGTGTTTCAATTGCCACCATCAGAGAGCCAGGTGACCAAGCTCTTATATGTACTTTTTTGCAGCCTGTGATGGACTTCACGGCCTTCAATCTATTAGTTCTAGTGACACCCTGGAACCGAAAGGCCCTGCAGAGAGATTTCTGAAGCGCACCATCTACAGCTCTTCCTGATGGGCACAGAGCATGATTTTTCCCCGCTCGTGGCACTATCTCACCAGGCCATTCAATCTGGCTTCCTTTCTCTCGCTGAACTCTTCCATCCAGTGTTCCCAAGGGACAGTAACAACCAGCAAGACCGAGTGCTTAGTTGTTTCTGACAAGAGTATGATGTCTGGCCTCTGTGTAGTCGCTGAAATGGCATCTGTGTGCTTAACATGCTTTCCTAGGGTCAGCCTTCAGTTGCTGTCACCAGAAGACCTGTTGTAGCTCTGGGCAGTAGCTGTTCTGACAAATATAATGGTCTTGCTGGGCTGATGTGCTTACGGTAGACTAATGTCACTATAGATAGAGCTTTCAGCACCCAGTTAAGGTGCCAGCAGACATGAGCTTGTGGGTTTCTGCTGAGGATGTCCTCAAGTGTCCTTGCATTCAGCCATCCAGGTAATGATTCACTGACTTCACCCCAGAAAAACAGCTTGCGTGGATTAAGTAGAATGCCGTATAATGTATAGATTATGTGTTTGACCCCATAAAGCTTCTGCAGTCTTTGTTATCACTATGAGATGTTGTGAGTCGCCATTCGTTCCCATTTCAGACAGACGAGCACTTCGAGCAGCCTACAGATGTAATGTTTGATGTTCATTTCAAAGCACTTCAAATTTTGTAGACCAGTAGACGATACTGGATCTGTGAGAGGACACTGTATTTGTTAATACTGGTCTTTAACCCGATTTGGGATTATTCATTCACTTCCATGGCTGAACCTAAAAATAACAAGCTTCACAATGACTGTTGTTACCATCTGGAGTGGCTTGGCTGTGTCACATTTTGTCGTCACCTCAGGGATTCATTCTCAGACTCAGCACTGCTCTTTCTCCTCAGGGATTCATTCTCAGACTCAGCACTGCTCTTTCTCTTTGTGACTGAACACCAGTTGACGTTTCTGATGCTCTGCTTGGTGTTAGAGCTTGTAACCCTTGTAGTTTCAGGGGACTTTCCTCCCAGCCCCAGATATTATATAAAAAGGAAACAAATTATACCTAATCAATTTGGCCTCCCTTTTTGGAACATGGATTTACAGTTTTTTTCTGACAGGATTTCAAACACATTTGCTGGATTAGTAAATGCTCCTCTGTACTATCAGGATCAGCGCCTGACTTGTCCTGTTCTGTCTGACATTTCTCGGTTTGGCCAGCAGATGTCGCTGATCATCTCGTTCTTTTCTTTGTGTTTCTCTAGTTTTAACACCAGTCTTAGCTCTCAGTGTTTTGCTTGTTTGCTGGACATCCGCATGGCTGAATGGGTTGAGCGTACAGCTACTAACCCTGCATCCCATACCATAGAAATTTTCAGTCTTGGTCTCTGGTTTTTGTAAACCCCATGTTAATTATTTGTGTTTATGTACTTCAGTATAGGTCCTTGCATCTGTCTTTGTTCCTGGTTATTCTAGTTCTATAGCTTACATCCCGTAATCCTTGTATTTCCTGTCATTCCAGTAGCTCCTAGTCCCTAGTGTTAGAATAATTGTCAATGACCATCACCTGTTTCTTGTTTAGACCTCATTCTCAGTGAATATACATGTCTGCCCATGTCCTGTTCCTCTGTTGGTCTATGTTATTCAAACATAATTCTGTTGGATGTTTCCCAGCTTTTCAATCCATGTGTTCTCTCTACAGTATGTTCCCTTGTTTAGTTAAGCCTTGCTAAATTCTTGTAGTGTCTACCTGACTTTGTTCACAGTCTTTTTTGTTTATTGTTGAGTCTAGTTGTTAATAAACTTTCCTGGTCGGTACGCCGTGTAATGGGTCGTCATCCATCATGAACAAGTTTGCAAAAAAAAAAAAAACTTAATATAGCTATTTAATTTGATTTATTGTAGCACACTGCGGGAGCTTAGAAGAAATTCTATACTGGGTAGCTGACTTCTTATGATGCATGTAGTCTGTGTGTATGAAGTTTCCATGTTCCCCACAGGCCACTTTCCTTCTACAGTCCAAAGACATGCATTTAGGTCAACTGACCAGCAGCATGTGTGTGTATGTGCACTTTTAAAGACTGGCACCCCAATTTGGGTGAATCACTGTGGCCATGTGATCTACGCTACCTATGATAGGGACCCCAGGTAAGCTGTTGAATGGATGCAGATCGCTTGGTTGACTATTTCATTGGTTGCTTAATCCTGGACAACGGAAATATGCAACACATACTGGACAGCGCTGCGAATACTAAAGTAAACGTTTCGAACCAGTTAAAAGGATCGGAGCTGTCCGCAGTGCTGAATTACATGTGTAAATAAACACGACGGCAGAAAACGACCGTGCCGTATAAACACGTTTATATACGACAGATATCTTCTTCCGACGTCTGTGAGGCGTACGTACCAAACCTTCCAGTTTTTAAAAATCTAAACAAATCAGCTATTTTTATGGCGCCCATGCAATGGGGTTTGCAATTCTAAATCACGCAGCATTGTTATGCATTGTTTTGATTGACTATCAACTTTCCAATCGCGGCACAGTTTTTTCAACATGAAAGGTTTTTTATTGGATAAGAGTGAGGATGTGTTGGACATGTGATTAAAGATGACCCCGCCCTTCCCCCAACCTTCAAGCTGAGACAGGAATGAAAGGACCACATACGGAGATGATGCTGGAGCGCGTGATAGGTGTTCATTTGATTCGCTGTAAGACCTGGTTACGATAGTAGCGTTTAGAAATGTGTTTAACTGTATTCCGTTTTGGTATAGGGAAGCGATGGTACATTAATTCATAAAAAATATAGCTATTCGTTTAACAACGCGATAAGGCGGTTTGCAATTTCACCACTAATCCTTTTTGTTCATTAAATTTTAAAATATATGCATTTAGCTGTATTAAATAGTACTAAAACGCATTCATTTACTATCTTTAAAAGTGTAGTTTTGCAAAATGTTAGGCAGGATTTGTGGTACAAAAATATATAAAGAAAATGAAATGAAGAATGTCTTACACATTAGAAGGTGCGGCCCTGTGGAAACTGATGCAACTAGATGAATGACCGTGAACGCAAGTGCTCAGAAATTAGTGTAATATATCTAATTTAAATTCGTGGCGGATTGGTTGTCACGTAATAATAGTAGTGATACCCAGACTTTAAGATAAACATATGTCGCTCTGATTTAAGTTTTTGATTAAATATAGACTAAGATGGGTTTCATACCTGGCGTGTGGTAAATATCTGGATTAAATAACTTTTAAAAGAATCGACGGTAGCACCGCGAGAACAACCTGCGGGTGATGCTCCATCATAGTACACATCAGCACCAAGCAGTAGTTTTCGTACATGCCTAGCGTCTGCAATGAAAAGTATGCGTGCTTTTAGATTTTTGGCTATGTGATTTCGCCGTACACTTTTACATTTTTATTTTTTGCAAGAAGAAAGCGTTTGGGGAAAGGGTAATTGCGCTCGGGGAAGGTACGGTGCCGCCGGCAAGCATGCCGACTTCACGCTCCGGCGCCAGCGCAGCGGAATACTGGGTCGACGGCTCGCGGCGAGACGCATCTATAGAGGATTTCTACATCATGGGCCCGGAATTAGGAAGGTACGGCAACCCCCGATCTCTGCCTTGCAGCTGCCCTAATTTCATGGACACTGGTGTGAAATGTCCGTTAATGTCCGCGCAGACGGCTCCTACTGTATCCCAGATTACGTTATACGCTGTACCTGCGGCGTTTTCCGTGCCCTGTACGGTCCATGTTGCAGATCGAGCCCATACCAACAGGCAGATGTGCATACAGTGGAAATGCATTTCCGCAGTTTTGTTATATAAGCCCTAATCCGCTGTATTTATCAGTAAAGGTAACATACAAAGTTGCATACAAAATAACCATATATTACCTGTATAAAATAAGGTATATAAATGAGGGCACAGTGGAGCAGGTGTGGATCCATTTTTTACCTTATTTTTTGTAACAATATTGAAACTTTTTTGAATGATTATTATTGATTGCATCCGGAACACCAATCACTCAACTTCATTCACTGCTTTGCTGTATTTACATGAGTTAATCACTCTTATCAACGTTTCAGTAATTGGTGATAGCAATCCGAAGAGTTCCCCTTACAATACAGGGTCTGCCCGCCATTTTGGGTGTGAAAAGATTATTTGAGAATGATTATATTTGAATAGAAATGCAAGGTTGGCATTAAGTTTTAGATTAGGGCTTCTTTCGACGTCTGTTGTATGCTGTAGATTCTTGTTTTTCAATGAACTGTCTTTGAAAACAATAAAGTAAAACGCTGCGTATAAAAAGAAAAGTTGTATAGTTTCCCTAGGAGATAAATGTGCATGATCTTATATGCTTGTGCACAATCGATAATTGCTAAATTATTAGCGATATTGGCGCATAAATAGTGCGTTAAAACATATTTTATTAAACGCATTTTTTCAGAGAGGGCTAGAATTACAACAAACTAAAATTATATACATTTTAATTTATAACTGCCATCAGGTCCAAAAACCTAAAAACGGAAAGTTGACTTCAAATTCAGACTCAGATGGTGTACAACGGTGTTTTTGTTTATCTCCTATCTTGATCTGATAGGAATTCTGTTCATTTTCATATTATTTCCCCCGAATATGTCACAATACATTTAACTTAATTGGCAGTAAGGAACTACTGAATGACGAGTAAGCCATTTTGACTTTGGATAGCATTAATGAACTTTACATCATTACATCATTATGAAATATATGTTACTCCTACGTTACATTAACAAACGATATTGAAAAAAAAAATGTATGGGGCTATTCTGTTCTTCGCTGGTTATTTCTTTCAAATACAACATGAAGCACTGTAGCTTTCAACATCCTCTGAATTTACTGAATGACAAACAATCAGCAGTTTGATTGCATTTCGGGGGCTGATATGGAATCTCTCCTGAGTTCCGACTCTGCGATGTAGTGTTTGGCTCTGGCAATCGGTTCTGGGAGTGTTTGTGCTGCTGTTCATTCATCGTGGCAGCCTGTCTCATTGACCTCGATCATTCTGCTTTAGTGAAGGATACGATCGGCAGAGAGGGGAGATAAGAGCCTGTCTTATTTTAGCCTGCATCTCGCTATCTCTCCTGACCATGATACCGGAGAGTGCATCTGCCCTTCTCTGAAGAGAGTCTCTTGTTTGCCTGTTGTCATGGGTTAGCATGTGTCTGCAGGACGGGGAGTCATTCTTACTGCCTTTGAAACCAAACAGCATGTCATGTGGACTAGAACAACAGTGACAGTGTCTGGAAAGTCATGGGTTTGAATCCCTTGGCGGAGTCGTCACTGTTGGACCATTAAACAAGACCCTTAACCCCAACTGCTCCAGGGATTCTAGATAGTGAATGATCTTGATCTCTGACTTCTATGTGACTTTGAACAAAATTGTCTACTAATAGTCTACTAATACATGTAAATATTCCCACTGAATTTTGTTTCAGTTAACAATGATACAATATTTTATTGTTTAAATTGTGCATGAACTGTACAGTAAATAAACACCTGGCTACAAACAATTTTGTCACAAAACGTAGAATAAAAACAAATGATGATTTTAACAAATGATGATTTCAGTATTTCCTCGTTTTCCTGGAAGCCACTGTGCTTTGTTTATGTGTCAGTTAAAAGACATTCTACTTTTTCATTTCTGTATAATTCAATCAGAAGCCCATTTATCTAGTGGCTCCTTCTGTTACCGTCTGCGAAACCTGGTACACAGAGTCCCCATGGTCCTCCCATATATGGATGAGAAGGAACACCAGGGTTTATGTTGTGGAGGAGCCATACTGGTTGCCAAGGGGATGCAAGGCCTTCCAAAGAAATAAAGCACATTGATGGAAGGAGAGGGGTCGAATTAGAGGGACGTTGGAGAGCTAATATGTGAAAAATAGCTGTTCAGATGTTTGATGGTCCTTTGTGGGTCTTTACAGAGTAAAGGATGATGACCTGGTGTTATTCATGAAAGGGGTTAGTTCTAGTCTGCACTGAGTTTCCTAGTTGGTATTCCTCAGAGGCCATGGTTTGTCCAATGCTCTTCCTTATTCTGTGCCAGTAATGGCTCAGAAGTTTTATAACTGGGGAAAATATTTAGTGCACGGTCTCATTTTCACATTTTTAATCATTGTTAAGAAAAAAAATAGAATATAGATGAATTCCCCCATGCTTTACGCACTCCTGGCCAAGAGAAACCTGTATCATTGCCTCCCCGTAGAAGCAGATGCATTTAATGACATATCCCTGTGGCTGTATATTTTCCACGAAGGAAGATTTACACACATTGGCTGCTACGTGATCCAGGCACACGAGGGTAACATTAAGTCCGCAGGCTCCATCTGTACTCTTTTATCTGTTGGCTTGTTTGTTTATTCTGTAGCTTTAAAGAAATGACCAAGAACAGTGCAGCGTGTCCTGCAAAGTGATCCAGATGTCCACGTCTGTTGTTTGCCTGGGCATTATCATAGTGGTCTGTGTTGGCCGAACATATGAGCCATGCCTGTAACACTCGCACTCTATTTCCTTGATAAACCAGATGTTAGCCAGCAAACAGCGGTTATACAGTACATATCATGCAGAAAAATAGTTTGTTAACAGTTGCAAGAGTGATTTTATTTCTTCTCCAAGGGGGGCCACGTCTGTGGTGTTCCGGTGTGAAGAGAAGCAGACAGAGAAACTCTATGCTTCCAAGATACTAAAGAAAACAGTAAGTAGTACCAGCATTGTAATGATTTTCAAAAGCACGGCCTCGGTGTCTAATGTTTTTATTGCTGTGCTAGATTGACAAGAAAATAGTGCGGACTGAGATTGGAGTTCTGTTGAGGCTCTCCCATCCAAATATTGTGAGTACTGTCAAACTCCTTGTGAATACAAAACATCTTTTAGGTGTTTGTCATTGGTGAATTCCAAGACTTTCAACCATAATATGGAGCTGGTGGTACGAGGGATGTCCATTGTTTAGATTTTATCCTCTTGTTTCCCCTGGGTGTAAGATCCGCCTGAAGGAGATCTTCGAGACAGACTCCGAGATCGCTCTGATCCTGGAGCTGGTGACCGGGGGGGAGCTCTTTGACAGGTTGTTTCTATAAATACTTATGAACCTCACAGCCCAGTACCCTGGTTGAATATTATGAGACCTTTAGCTGCGTATCCAGTTTCATTACAGGAGTCAGTTCATGACAAGTGCTGTATTCATGCTGTATTATAACTGGACTACAGAGGCTTCATTGAAATGAACAGTCAAATGTTTTCACCTGCCTTGCTGAGTAACAGATTGCACGTTAATGCGTGATGCATCTATCGTCAGAAACCATAATCCTTAAAAAAGCTTTACACTAAATTCCGGTAAATCAAAAGCAATTTATGATAATATGATTGTCTTAATTCATAGTTTCATAGGTGTACCCCTATCATTTTCTTTTTATGTATGATTATGTGGCCAGAGGCTTTTACCCAGAATGCAGCTGTTTGTCATCTAATGATTGGCTAGTTCTTGGATCCATGTTGACAGCACATGTGTTTCCCCGCTAGGATCGTGGAAAGAGGATACTACAGCGAGAGGGACGCTGCTCACGTCATCAAGCAGATTCTGGAGGCGGTAGCGGTAAGACCAGGATCGAGAGTTCGCTGATATGCTCCTATGTGGAGTTTGTCTTAATGTCCTTCCATAGATTTATATTGTAAAGTAAAATTACATCAGCACTCTAAAAAGAGGGAAACAGAAGGGAAATTTTTAACGAAAACCTGAAGATATTTCAGCTCAGCAGGATTTTTAGGGTGTAAATTAGTGGTGCGATGAACATGACAGAACTGTGGATAGAGGAATATGAACAGAACATTTCTTTATACAGTTACCATGCAAAAGTCAAAAGGAAGTCAATGGAAATGTTTAAAGCATGGTAATTTGAGTTCCATTTCTTAAATTTTAAGTTTTTATTTTAGTACTTTTTTAAAATGTTGTTTCAGTTTTGTTTCAGTTTTGTTAGTTTTCAACCATTTTTATTTCAGTTTGCATTTTTACTGAGCTTCATACTGTAGTTTCAGTTTAGTTTTAGAAGCCTTCAGTAGATTGTGCTGATTGGGGAGGGTCCCTTCAGTAGTGGGGTGGTTCATCTCCCTGTGAGGAAGTTGGCGGTCAATTGCACAGTCTGGATTACGCTGTGTTTCGTGCTATGATGCTAAAGCAACATAGCTACAGACAGTCTACGAAAAGCAAATGTAAGTGAATTTACAAAGGTTGCTGTGTGTTTTTATATGTGAATTTATCAGATATTTTCTGATTTTTAGAATATAAGACTTTGACCTGTGCAGTGTGTGGATGTACAAAAAGATTCTTTTTGATTCGAAAACTGGTTCAACCAATTTACTGAAAAGAGCCAGTTTAAAGAAAACTTGGATCATTGACTTGGATAGTTTTTCGTGCAAGTGTTTCTCACTGAGACCATATCGGGTTGTAGTTTGCGTAGTATTTTTCTATTTGATTGAAAATTGCACAAAAACATGGACATGGATACTAACATATCAATCACATTAAAACAGATTTGTGGTGTGATATCACGTTACATCAGGACTGACTGTACATATTTTGTGTTACCCTTACCCTTTGTGTTACAGATAGGTGCATATTAACTCTTATGGTTGCCAGGAATTAAACTTGCCAGGCTTACTGGAACAGATTAGCAAAATTACCTTACAACATTTTTTATTTTGTGGAAAACGAAAGATCGATATGCTGGCCAGAATTATAAACAGACTAGTACTGACCACTTCTAAGTTGTGAAAGAGCCAACGAGATCTCTTATCCTCCACTGGCTGATCATCCAGTGCAATCATCTCATTGTAGTAGCTTCTTTATCTCTGGAAGTGCTAACCTTGAACACTGATAAAGTTTAAGTATTGGCCAAAATTGACACATCAGTCCAATGCAAATATGTTGATTTTTAATGAATAATGTTCCGATACTGATATTTTCACCGATATATTGTTTAGTGGTACTGTATCACCCATCCCTTCTTTGCTTGAATTATGGTGCATCTTGTGAGGGCATATGTATTTTTGTTTATTTGAGATGCTTGTCATGTTCGGCATTGATTCGTTAGTGGGGGGGACATTTGGTAGCTAGTAACATATAGGCAGTAGAGGTGCACCAATTGTATTGGCCAACTATCAGTTTCAGCCAATCAGCCGATGGTTGAAACTGAGCTGATATTAATCACACGTAATTCCCTTTAAAATGGTGACCCATATAGCTTTGCACACCTGTGTACTAAACAGTTAGCGCTGTGTGGAATAATTTTGTTAGCAAAAATGGCGCTACAAATGCATTTTGCAAACATGGCTTTGCTAAAATTTTACAAGGAGGATCTACTAATACACATTTCAACATCAAAACAAATTTGATTGCTTACCTTAAGGCATGACAGTGAAGAGTATGAAGAGTATTTGAATAACAAACCTGTTCCAATTAAGAAGGCCGCACTATTGCTGAATAACGCTAGTCTGTCAGTAAAGCAATTGTTTGATACCAAAAGAAAATTCAATGCAGAAAGTATAAAATTTTAAGCTATTTATCTGGGTAGTAACTGTATATTTGCACAGAAAAATTCGCACAAATAGAACAATAAAAAACTAACAGTTCTCCAAAAAGTTACTGATATCTTGCTGGATGATGAAAAGAGCACCGCTTCAGTTCCCAAACCTCTCCTCAGGGTGCACTTAAGCCATTATGTCACGATCGGGCGGCAGACGAGCGGGTAAGGAGGCGAGCAGAGCCGGAACTTACAAGGAAGCAGGGTTTAATGGT
>JAABNX020000038.1:21606901-21622454 GCA_015163995.2 Mormyrus lacerda
GTGATGTAAATGACCTAAGACTAGTTATGAGGCTAAGGCATTGTGCACAGTAGTGATGTAAATGACCTAAGACTAGTTATGAGGCTAAGGCATTGTGCACAGTAGTGATGTAAATGACCTAAGACTTGTTATGAGGCTAAGGCATTGTGCACAGTAGTGATGTAAATGACCTAAGACTAGTTATGAGGCTAAGGCATTGTGCACAGTAGTGATGTAAATGACCTAAGACTAGTTATGAGGCTAGACATTGTGCACAGTAGTGATGTAATTTCTCCTCAGATGTATAAGATACAACTCACTTAATTTGCAGAAAAGACATTTGCTTATGGGTTGGTACAATGGCACAGGATGTTTATTCTGTTTTTCCGATGGAGAGCATTCACGACAGGCACAATCTACACAGCCCCAGATTTGTGCAGATAATCGTGCCTAGGAGAGCCGTCTTTGCACAAGGAGAAAGCGCACAGAGAAGCTAATGACTTACATCATGAGGAAACTCCCACATGATCAGAGCTGTTCAATAATAGAGGAGTGTCTAGCTAAAAAGCAGGAATCGCCTGTGATTATTTTCTAGGCCACAGGTTCAGCTGGGAGCCAGACTACCAGACTCCCATGGCTGGAGAAAATGTGGATTTCTGGTGGTAGGGTTACGGGATGGCTTCATGCCAACTAAACGTTTGACATTGACATAGGAGGGACAAGAAAAAAAAACTGAGTATGTCACCAAAAGGACATTTAGAGCATATACTCCATGAAGACCTACAGGAGTGAAAATTATTTATAAAAATCTGTACTACTAATACCTCAATATATAAATTAAGTAAAATTACCTGAAGTAATGACTAGTTATCTTGGAACATTTAAAGTTTAGTACAATGATAAAAGAAATATGTAAAGATCGATACAATCTGCTCTGCAGTTTGATATACTCACAATATAGTCAACAAAATAAGACTGAAAAACTAAGATCTTGCAGTTCTTATTTATTCTATTTAGGCATGTATGTTTACAAAAACACTCTTGTTACACCACTTCTTTGCAGTTTTCTCCTTATTCTTCAGTGCAAAATGCAAAAATAGAATTTAAAAATCACACTGCTTTTTTAAAAAAAAAAAAAAACTAGAGGAAAAATAAGAATAATGCAAAATTCCCTTAATGTTTATACAAGACTGAATACGAAGACCTCGTCGTTTTTATTTATTCCTTTTAGGCATGTACATTTACAGAACATTTGCAAACCATTTCTTATTTCTTGCAGTTTTTTCTTATTCTCCAGTGCAAAATGCAAAAATAAAATCACAAACCAAAACTGATAATATGCCTATTGCGCCCTCTTGTGTTAACATTGATAAATGATTTCATGTTTTTACACCCCTACAATGTGTATATATTTGAAATCCGAACAATGTATTGTTACACCCCTAGCAAAGGTGCCGGGGGCCTGCCTGTATTAAAAGGGATTCAAATGAGAGCATTGATGGTGTAGGGCTTGCTTATCCAGTGCTCAACATGCTAGTTACATTTTAGAGATGAGGAACAGGCAAAATACCCAACAGCTCTGTCCAGGACAAGCAGTTAGGATGAATGGTATAACCAAATTAATGGTGGTATGTCCAAAATCAAACAGAAATGATCCCTTTCCACTGGTGAACTTTGTTGTAATTATTGAACAATGGGTTAGGGTGAGGGTTGGTCAGAAGGACAGGATGTCGGTGATACAGTTATCAGATGCATGCATTTTCTGAGGCAGAAAACACAGCCATTGAGACCCACAAAAAATGTCCACACATGCGGATAATGTTATGACATATAATATCTCCCCAAATTCAATACCACCAATAATGTCAATGTCAGAGAATACAGTACATTCCGAGGATATAAACTCTGTGAATCGAAACCAGAATCAATGACATTTGTATGATTAATACCAATGACATTAGATGTGTTTCCAGTAAGGTTAGGAGTCAGACTCCATGCAGAGGATTGTTAATGTGCAAAGGGAGGCCATCTTGTGATGGTGGGGTGGCTTTCGAGACCAGTGGCAGAGGCTTCAGTATCTTTCTCATGGGGGCAGCAGCTGCTGAAGCAGGATAATAAAAACCAGGATCCTGCTGTCTTGGGTTCCTGAAGGCACTGGTCTCTCTGACAGGTCGGGAGCAGAAAATGAGGACCATCGGCGCCCCCTGGGCCCTTGCGGCAGCACCGCTCTGAAATGACGAGCTTGCTTAACGAGAACCAGCCACCTAGGAGACTAAACGCTCACCGGCTCAGTGGCTCCGGAATTGCGCAAGCAAGAAGTAGAGCAACAGGACACAACATGAGCGTGTGAACGAGATAGACGATGAGGGTCCTTAAAGACCAGTAAAAACAGTGAACCTGCTTCCAGATGGCAGGTCAAATACCTCCCAACATATTCAGCCTGACAACAATCATTTATAGTTATAAATATTCTGGGTTAGTGACACCATTTTTACCTTAATAAATTGTCTTAGAATTAGACTTTTACATGATTGTCAGTATTTTATATCAAGCGGGAAGCTTTATGTAATATTGTTTATATTGAACCAAGCAGAGATAAATGGTTTCAGGCTGCTACCCATGCAAATGTGGAAACAATTGAACCCTTCCTATCTTATAGGTCTTTCCAGGTGGGCTTTTGAAGCCAAACTACACCGTAAATCCATAAAAAATGGCCTATTGTAAGAGAGAGGAGACCATCGATCAGAATGTGTGGGTGTTTTATCAGGGATGAATGTGTAACATCTTGCCCCCGGATCTGCCTGTGCTCCCGTTGCAGTATTTACATGAGAATGGCGTGGTACACCGGGACCTGAAACCAGAGAACCTCCTCTATGCTGACCTTTCCCTGGATGCCCCTTTGAAGATAGGTGATTACACACATAGCCGTCAGAGGCTCACCTTTTGTTTCTGGGCATTGTTTAAATAATGACAATGTCACCAAAGGGTGTGGCTGACACAAAGAAACGTAGACTGGTTTAAATTTGACCAAGCTAAACTGTAAAAACCTGCTTTGACTAGTGGGACACATGCCATAAGACGTTCTTTTCACTGTCACAGCGGATTTTGGCCTCTCCAAGATCATAGATGACCAAGTGACAATGAAAACAGTGTGTGGTACTCCTGGGTACTGCGGTGAGTTGTTCCCCTTTACATCACTTTACGAGACAGATGGCGCTTTGTGAATGTAGCTGCTAGACACGCATAACAGGACACAATATGAGTCAACATGTAACAAAAACCAGCGGTGACACGCCAGGAACAAGTTAGGCGCTGCTGCCCAGGGACCCCGTACTGTGGACGTGACAGGCGCTTCTTCCGACTCCCCTCAGCTCCGGAAATCCTCAGAGGCAGCAGCTACGGTCCGGAGGTGGACATGTGGTCCGTTGGAGTCATTCTCTACATACTGTGAGTTCAGATCAAATGAGGCTGTGGTGCATTCTGGGAAGTTCAGATTGTTTTGCAGAGGAAATATTGATGTGTGTGTATGCAATGTACATGTGTGTATGGCATATAAAAACCGCTATATATTCATGCCTATGTATAACTGCCAAATTTGCTGTTGCCCATTTATAGGCTTTGTGGGTTTGAACCATTTTTCGACCCAAGGGGAGACCAATATATGTACAGCCGCATCCTTAACTGTGACTACGAATTTGTCTCCCCCTGGTGGGATGAAGTTTCCTTAAATGCCAAGGACCTGGTGAGTATTTCAAACAGGACAACGGGGTCATAAGAACTACAATGCTAAATGATACAATATACACAGTTAAATGTTGCCTATGAGAGTTTTTTGAAACAACAAACGAGGAGAATTTGTTTAAAAAAAAAAAAAAAATGGCAACGCTTAATATGCATCATGGCTTAATGATGTAATATTGCATCTAACTAAAGAGAGCAAAGTGAACAAACAGATTAAATATCTACAGCCTATTAATAAATAAATATGCCAGTTTTTTTTTTCATATAACCACTAATAAAACTGTAGTTTGCTTAGTATGGGTCGGGCTGCTTGGGGCCGTATTCTGAAATCCCTCCCCCCACTCTGTGTGATACGTGGGGGCAGGTCAGCAAGCTGATCGTCTTGGACCCCCGCAAGCGCCTGACGGTTCAGCAGGCCCTGCAGCACCCATGGGTGCTGGGCAAGGCCGCCCGCTTCTCACACATGGACACAACCCAGAGGAAGCTGCAGGAATTCAACGCCCGGCGCAAACTCAAGGTCAGCGCGCCGCTCGTCGGGGCTCACCATTTCACGGGGGGCATGCAGGGAGCGCCGCTCTGGATCACCATCGCCAGTGGGGTTACTTAAACTGGGTTTAGCAGAGGCTACATTTTAAGCAGGTACCCACATATAGCAGCACCGGCACTGCACTGTGTACTATTGTTATAATGACTTGCAGTGCTCTTATGGGTATTAATGGGTATTAAGCACTTCAACTTGCAGCTAAGACATTCAGTGAAGTTACACTGAAAATATGAAATTCTTCTTTGTTCATCAACCGCTCTGCTTAGAGTGGTTCTCCCATGCACTCACTGGATTCTCTCGTGGTACAGTCTGTAGCAGGATATTCTTGCAGTTTTCTGCAGGACATTCTGTTATCGGGTCCGCACATTTAATCATTTTACCGCTCCACTGGACAGATGCCTTGTGTGTTTTCTTGGGTCTATACTATTTCAGAAATCTGACATTTATTGCTGAACAGTTATACTGCTTGACAAGAAGTGGCTTGCACTGGCCTAGTTCTGCATTTGATGTCTGCTCTTCCGCACCAACAGTGAGATTTGTTCCCCAAGCAGGCTGCGATGAAAGCAGTGGTGGCCACCAGCCGCATGCACGAGGGTTCCCGGCGACGCACTGACAGCTGCGAAAGCCCCGGGTCCGACAAGACCGCTCAGGAGAAGAGCGTGCAAAAGAAGTCATCCCCGGACTGCCGGAGTCAGCAGAGTCACACCAAAGACACTCCTGGCCTCACTGATGAAAAGGCTCCATCACCAAGTCAGTCCACCCCGCTAATTCATGCTCTTCCACAATGCAGCCCAAAGAAACCCGCTGCCCGTCCGCTGCCTGTGGGATGCCCTCCTGGCCTCCCACCTACCCGGCCACCCCTAAAACCAGACGGACTCAAACCACTGTCTGTCATCCCTAAAACTGCAGTTGTACGGCCCCGAATCACAGCAAAGAGCTGCTCAGTAGCTCCGGTAGACAAGCGGGAGCCCTCCCCGATCCTACCTAACCCCCCGAGCCCCAGAAATATCAGCAATGGCTTTATGGTGGAGGTAGAGACCAGCAACAAGACAACTCAGTGTCAGTGACTGTGAGTACTGCAAGAATCATGAGTGACTGTGAGTACTGCAAGAATCATGAGTGACTGTGAGTACTGCAAGAATCATAAGGAAACGGGGACTCATTTTCTGGCAAGAGGTTAACTATACATCATGGTAATATCAGGAGGAAAAAACATTATTCTGCCCACTTCCTGTGTATACTGATTCACCAATGACAGTTTCAGACATCGTCATTTTTGTTCCAAGTGGTGATTTCTGGAAGGCGGCCACTGCTGCCAGTTATCCTACTTGCCTCCATCAAATACTCTCTCAATTCTTTCATTTCAACAGCAATTTCAATGAGTTTGGCATTTAATGATAGTCTTGGCACTTCCTTTCCTCTTCTTAAGCATTTGCACACTAAAGACAGAAATGTCTGACATATACGAATAGAATAAAGGTGTCTATTTCTTTTTGTAACAACTATAGAAGAACTTGTTTTTATTGTGAATGCCATTCAACGCAAAAATGCTCTCTGATGCTCTTCGTCCTTCATGTATCTCCTTTAGTCCACATAATTTGTTTTTCAGGGTGAGTGAAATTCACACAGAACGGTTTTGGGTCCATGTCATATAGAAAGAAGATGATACTTCCTCTCTATATAGAGAAACGTCATTAGGTCCTGGATACAGGACAGTCTCCTGTTTAAAGAGTCACTACAGATGTCATGAGGCATATTTTCAAAGGAATCAGTTATATCTTGAACTGACAACATTACCCTTTATTTTAATTCACTATCTACCTCGTGACTGCATTGGAATCTCAAAAATGGAGTGCTGGTCATTGTATTTAATTTGATACATTTTCCAGAGTCACACTTTTGATCTCCATCGCCATATGTTTTCTATCAAAGGGCTGCACACGGTGGACCCCAGATATATAGCAAACGTTGAATCTGTCCCCAGTTAGGAAGTTCAGATCTCCTTGGTTAATTTGTGTATGGTGTCGCTCACCAGACAATTGCACAGATACAGTGAAAGTATCATTGCTAAACAAGAGATTTGCAAAAGTGAAACTGAAGCATTGATAGCAAAGCACAGAGGACAATTAAAAAGGGTGATAATTGACTCAATCTGTACGATGATATATGACTATAGATTTTACCAGTATCATTGCTTTAAAATGCTATGTTTAAAATATCGTCACCTTAGGCAAAGTCCGTGCTTGTTATGATGTTACAGTGCTAAATGTTTTTGAGCATTTTTGAGATGTACGAATGGTGATGCAAATTTATCAATATCTTTAATTACCGTACAGCGGTAACCACCTTTAACTTTTTCCTGAACTTTGAATAAATACATGCTTAAATGACTGTTTATTTTGATGTCAAGCTGTGTTATTGGAATACGAGACAAGCTGCCCCATGACCCTGTACCAGATAAGCAGTTGGAGGATGGGAGGAAGAACGGATGGATGGAGGACAAGTAGCTATGGCAGATATGGTGCCTATTACTTAAAAGGTTTTTCTTGAAAATAATTGCTTTGTGTTGGACTGGCGTCCCATTCTGCTGCTTTGTCTGGTTCTTCCTGCATGGGCTATAGACTCACTCAGATGATGTGTACAAGACATTGTTTTCTCCAAGCTTATATTTCACATGATAGACATTCAACTTAATTATGGTAATACCATCAATTGTAAATTACAGTGATTTGTACATATTCTTTGCAAACGGATTTGTTTTGTCGGACAGCTTTAGTCCCTGAGAGAATAAGAGCCAATACAGTCCACAAATCATTCACTTACCATGCCTGAATTGCTTCAGTATGTAGCTGCATAAATGGTGTAGTTATAAGCCTTTGGATTAGAGTGTCTAAGAGAAACAATTGTATTACAATACATAGTTTGTATTACGATTGATTAGGTATGGGGAAAGGATTCATATTATCTGAACCTATTTTTTCATTTATATAATAATGATTATTAACTAATAATTATTATGCATCGTTACCGAAAATATAGTTGCTCACCATTGAACATCGTTAATACTCTGTACTACTTTACATGAAGTATGTTGTCACTCTTTCACTATAATACGAAGTGCATTAAATGCAACAAATTATAGATGCAGACAAAATTATGTATCATTAATAAGTTTCACTGTGGATCACTCTGCATTATAAGGGATCAAATGCTCTGGAAATATTATTGAACAGTTTACAAATAATGTAATTTATTAATAAAAACGTGTCAATTTATTCGAGTTCCTAGACAGCTTTATTCTACATAAATACAAATATGTAGTACATACAGCACATACCTGCATAAATGCCTGCATATATGACGGAAGCGTGCATAAGCTCTAGTGTTACATAAGCGGTTGGCTGATGACTCGGAATATTTAATATGCATCAGAACAAAACAAAACCGGTTTCACAAGGAGGAAAAAAAACTGTTTTGTTACGGCGGCGTGCCGTGCGAGCGCGTGCACGGCTCGGGTCAGAAGGAAAGCGACCAATGGGAGCGCGAGGAGAGCGGCAGCGCGTTATGAAACGCAGCCTCTTTATGCGGTATGTGCATGGAGACTCATCACGGGGCTCAAATGCGGCTGAAGGCTCCTGCGCCCGTTTATTAATTTGCAGTCCTACGCCGTTAATTTTAATTACGTCGAAGTCATGAGTGACATGAGAAGAATATCTAAAATAACTCTACGGATCGCGTGCCAGTGCTTATGGGTAAGGAAATTACAATCACTAAGTTGCTCATAGTATCGATGGCATAATCTTCAAAACATGGTCGTTTTTTTTGTCTGTGGTATGAAAGACGCGGCACAAATTTAGTTACGCCTTACACAGAAATGTCCATCATTTTTTGAAGTTGTCCATTTCGTCTGTGTTAGTTAATAAATTTGATGCTTGAAATTAAAGTAAATATTTACACAGAGTCGCACTCTTGCATGTATTGAACAACCTGGTAGGCACCCAGATCTGCATTATGACTTAAACCTCGTTAAATCCACATTAGTAATAAAAGTTTTATTTATAAAACGCCTTTCTCACACTCAATGATGCTTTACAATGTAAACAATTAGTGATGATGATTACTTGGCTGTTTAGTCCCGCGACTGCTTACTAGGAAATGTTTGTCAGAAAAGGAAGTTCTGTAGCGCAAGATAACGTTGTCACATGACTTTAAAGTGAAAATGAAAGGTCGTCCGAAAGAAAAACTTAATAATCACACATGTGTTCAGTTAGACTCAAGTTGCATCTAATTTTTTGGTTAAGACCTTCCCGTACTTTTCATGGGCCGAAATTATTAAAATATTTTAGAGCAAGGGTGGTCAGTCTCGCGCAGAAAGGACCATTGTTGATGCAGGTTTTCACGGCAATTTACTAATTATTAATCATAATTGGAAGACTGATTGGCTGAGGAGTCCTCACACCTGGGTTTGAACAGGTGACCTGAAGGTTTTCCCAAAAACCTGCATACACACCGGCCCTTTGTGGATAAGATTGGCCAGCCCCGCGGTAGAGTAATTAAATGTTTATTTGCTCAAAGGACAGCCTTGCAAGGAATAACCGATCATGAACATTTACGGTTCATGTGGGGCTTTTCCCCTACCCAGACTGAGGGACCCCCCCCCCCCATGTTTGGCAGGTGTACAGGTCCGCCTAATCCCATACTCATCTCTCTCTCGTTGTATTGCAGCTCGCCGCTCTGGTGGTGGGCTTGAGTGGCATGTACCTGCTGGTAAACTTCAGACACACTGGACTGCTTTTCCACAACATCTACTTAATCTTACCTGCGATCGTGGCTCTGGTCAGCGCGGCCGTCCTCCTGGCCAGTGGGGGCATCGGCTGCTGGGTGTCCTTCAGGGACAGCACCGTGCTGCAGGCTGCGGTGAGATGATTTATAGAGCTACAGTGCAAGGATGACACCAGAGGTAAAATCCAGCTATCCGTCCCTCCATCCATCAACCATCGAAGTCACAAAGGGCCCTTCCAGTAGGGCTGGGTGATAGTATATCGATGATATTCAGTGCATGCACAATAATCACCAGGGCTTCAGATAACGTGCGAAACATTTAACCGGACGCCAGCTTTTAGGTACTATACGGACATTTATTTATGGCCACAATTTATGCAGATTTAGTGCACCTGAAATATTATTCAGTATAAATAAAACAACATAATTTATAATAAACATGTCAGATTTTAAACTGCAAAAAGTGTCGTCACACAACCGGTGTCTTTTTACCTCGTTTATCCACAAGATCGCCTCTTTTAAAAGATGTCTTGGCTACTGAGCTGTTACTTTATTCACCGCCACTCCAGTGCATATAGCATATTGGGCTGAAGTATACCAAACCATAGTATACAAAAACAGTATTATATGCTGTGCTCCGCTAACCAAATCTAAGAAACATACTGTAGATAGGCCAAGTTGATACAGATTACTAACTTTTAGGTGTCACAAAAGGCATCTCATTAATATTTTAGGCTCACTACTAATCTGTTTATGAAATTGTGGGCCTAAATAAACGGTCATATTGTACTGAAAAGCTGCCATCCGGGCCAAATGTTTCGCCCGTCATCCGAAACCCTGGAAATTATTGCGCATGTGCAGTATAATATCGACATCATATCCCCCAGCCCTACTGGAAGGGTGTACCCCTGCCTTTTACCCCGTGCTGCCTGCGTCTGGTTTCAGGCTCACTTCAAACGTATGATGGATGGATGGATGGATGGGTGGATGGATAAATGACCTTTATTTACTGGAGTTACACTCAAACGTGATCAGTTGATATACACTCGGTGACAAAAAAAGTTAAGCACCCAGATGGAGTGGTGTATATTAAATGAATCTGCATGTGGTGAAGGGTCATGTGACTGTATCGTAATGACTATAATATCAGATCAAACGGACAACAGAGTTGGCGGTATGGGCACACTGCTGGTCCCATGTCAGTAGGGTGTGGCACCTCCCCCCCCCCCACCCGGCCTGGATACATGAGGCGATAGGCGCAGAAGGGAGTCGTACAGCCATTGTAACTGGCACTCGAGATCCTGCAGATTGGCACTGGGTCTGACTTGACGTCTGAGTTGATCCCACACATGTTCGATTGGGGAAAGATCGGGGGACCTGGCTGGTCACAGGAGGACCTCAACATGACACAAGCAGCTCATAGACACACATGCCATGTGTGGATGGGTGTTGTCTTGTTGAAAGACTGTTCCAGGTTGCTGTCTCAGGAGGGGTAAGACATGCGGACGCAGGACGTCACTGACGTAACGCTGTGCTGTCAGGGTCCCCAAAATGACTATCAGAGGTGACCTGAAGTCATACCCTATGGCTCCATACCGTGACCGTGACATCTGCATGCTTCACATGCCGGCAACTACAAAAATACGATCAACCGGCCTTGTGCAAACCCACAATGTGGCCCCTATGAATCTCCGTCAAGTGCTGGTAATGCTGTCTAATGTGTCTATGAGGCATCCTCTGTGTCTGGTGACTAGATATGCCAGCTACTTGCAAATCAAATCATTTACATGCCCATCGCTGGTCTGCACGTGTGCAAAATTACATCCAAATCAGACCATTACTTCCGGGTGCTTACCGGTAACCTTTTTTGTCACTGAGTGTATATGACATTTGATCTTGCCTTTTCCTCCATATTTCATATATGACAACCATATCCAATCCAGAGTGTCATACAGAAAACCTGTCAACTTCTCTTTAAGAGAATTCACGATGCTGCCTGTCCGTAGTTACCAAAGGTACAGATTGCTAACTTTTAGGTGTCACAAAAGGCATCTCATTAATATTTTAGGCTCACTACTAATCTTTTTATGAAATTGTGGGCATAAATAAACATCCATATAGTACCGGAAAGGTGCCATCTGGCCAAATGTTTCGCCTTTCATCTGAAGCTCTGTCAATTATAGTGTAATACAGACCTGACAAATTTTCCTTAAGACCTCGCGATGCAGCATGTCAGTAGTTACCAGACCACTTTTCTAGTACCTTCTAGTAGAATATGATCATAACTACAGATGTATTTGCATACATCTGGATCTCTGTTTAAATCTAAGACTTTAATATGTGATCTTTCACAAGACCAACCCTTTGACTGTAATGGTAAACAAACCTGCTTTTAATGCTTTTTTTTCAGTTTGTATATCTGCTCATCATTGTATTTTGCCTTGAGGCGACAGCATCTGTCCTGTCCTACGTCAACATAGGCAAGGTAACGTGATTAACTGGTTTAATTAAAGCTACGGAACATTTTAATTTTTCATGTCACCTTAATCTCAGCATTTAATTTGATTATAGTACCATCTGTACTCCCTTCTAGGTGCATTCGGAATTTGAGCCTTTTTGGGGGATGTTTCAGAATTACACCGGCAACAAGCAGGACTTTAATTCTAACGCAGTGGATGCCATTCAGGAAGAGGTGTGTTTTTCATAAATATATTGTTTTTAGTGAAATCAAATTTTCCAACATAAACTTGGCATCAGTTATATTTTGTGAATGATTTAATTCACCCAGGATGTGTGTAGTTTCAATAATTCATGTTCAGCTGATTAGCATTTTAAGAAATGTCATTTTATTATGCATGTTTTATGTACACAAGTAACGGTTTCTGTTGGATATGAGTATAAATCTAATTTCATTTTTAGAGCACATTTAAGACAACAAAGGTCAACTAAATTGTGGTACAAGTCAAATGCAGCTAAGACAGACAGGAATAAGAACAAAAATAACTAAATACAAATTTTAAAAGGTAGTGCAGTGGTTAGCACTGTTGCCTCACATGTCTGTGGCAGGGTTCCACGTGTGGAGTTTCTCGTGAGTGAGTGTGCCCTGCGATGGATTGGTGCCCCGTCCTGGGTTGTTCCCTGCTTTGCACCTGTACCCTCTGGGATAGGCTCCGGAACCCCCGCAACCCTGAAGAGAACAAGCGGTTAAAGAAAATGGACAAATGGATAGGAATAGAAGATTAAAGAATAGAATTAAATATGGATGAAAATATTTTTAAAAATCAAATGAATAAAAGACGGCCACTTGTTAATCAAATGCCAGTGAGAGAATTTGGTTTCTTAAGAGCTCAAACCAGGCACAGAACTAATGTGGGGGGGGGTGTGGATGTCAGGAAAGCACGATGCCCCTGGGTTTACCCCTCGGCATCATATCAGAGGACCTAAGTGCCCTAGTAGTGGAGCAGGGTTGCAGAATGTTGGCAAGAGAAGAAGGTGCTACATTGTTCAGGCAGTTAAAAACAAGCAGCAATACCTTAAAATCAACTCTGTAACGGAAGACAATTAAGAGAGGCTAGTCCAGGATAGAGGAGATAAAAGCATAGAATACCTTATCAAAATCAGTAATGGAGAGAGAAGCTTTGGCCTTAGTACCTTCAGCTAAAAGAAGTTGACCTTGACAACAGAATTAATCTGTCAAATTTAAAATCATTGAGAAATATCACATCCAAGTTCTTAGCAGAGTGCTTGTTGAAAGGTGCAAGTGCCCCAAGGTTCGAATATCGTGGTTCTAATATATTATCATCCTCTCAGTTCATCAAGGGTTTAGTGGAGTTTCTCTGTTCCAGTGGCAGATAGATTTTTGTGAACAATCCTCAAGACTGATTAAAAAACTTCTACCTGTCAGATATGATTTCAGTTAGGTGTAGGCAACCCTGATCTGGAGTGCCAGTGTCCAGCAGGTTTTCCGTCCGACCTGGTCTCTGATGAACCACACCTGATCTCAGGCAGATAGTAAGTCATCAGGTAGAATAGAAAACCTGCTGGATATCAGCACTCCAGGATCAGGGCTACCTACCCCTGATTCAAACCATGTGAGAGCGGTACCCTGTATGCCAACGTGTTGCTCGAGACATGGGATGATGTTATGGTGAACTGTATCAAAAGCTGCACTGAGATCTGAGAGCTTAAGAACAGCAGCATGACCAGAGTTGGCAATTAATAAAAGGTATTTCAGAAGCTTTAAAAGAGCAGAATCTGTGCTAGGCTGAGAATTAAGACCAGATTGAAATACTTCACCCAAGGCTGTTATCCTCAAAAAAAAAAACTGTGATTCCAGGAAAACTGCTTTCTCCAGAAATAGCTATTGAAAATAGCCAGGATTCTGGACTCAACACTGTGGAAGACTTCTTCTAGAAGGCTAGAGGGGACAATGTCAGCAGGACAGGTTGTGGGCTTCAAGTTACCAGCTATTTCTGCCAAGACAGGAAGACACACTCACACTGACTCAGGGCAGCAGAATGTGTGGCCAAGGGTCAGTCATGGGCAGTAAGGAAAAGGCGAGATCAAATGTCAGAAGTCTTACCAACAAAAATCTTCTCCACAAGTTGCTGAAAGCGAGGCAGGTAGAAGTGCTCAGGTTAGCAGCTGTGGTTATGATACTAAACAAAACTCTAGGCCTGTGACAGTTATTTCCAATAATATTTGAAAAACCTTAACTGCATGATGGTACTCGACACCTAAATCTTATCTTTTTTTCTCTTTGTTTTATGTTTTCTTGCATGTCTGTCTAAGAGATCGAGTTGTACCAGGCTGTTTAAATATAGTACTTTTACTAAGAGCTTTCTGTCCATGTGATGAAGTATAGAGAATTATGTTCATTGTTTTTTAAATGAGCATGTGAAGTAGGTATTGGCTGAACATAAATGAATTGTTTCTACAGTTACAGTGCTGTGGAGTCCACAATTACAGTGACTGGTTCGGCACCCCTTGGTTTAACCGCACTGGTAAAATTCAAGTGCCCCAAAGTTGCTGTAACACCACCTTCGACACGTGCAATGGCACCCTGGACAGGCCAGACCTCCTTTATCCACAGGTACGTGCCAAGCTTTCCATGCAGCACCAACAGAAATATCCTGAAGCAATAACATCCACCTAATTTTTTGTGAAATATTTTTACAAAATTTCTTCCTACTGCGCAGGCCTCTTTCATTAGCGTGACCCATAGCAAATTAGAAACATGACGTGTATCTGCTCCTGGACTAGTTAAAAGTCAATCATTCCAAAGAGAAAATAAAGGCAGGCTAACCTAGCACAAAGCATCTAGTGTATTTCCCAGATAAGCAGGTGTGGAAAAACAAATGAATGAATGGCAGGAGCATATCCAGTTAGTCTCTTAGAGATGCAGAGCGTTTTCCGGGAACCCTAGCGCTTAGCCTAGGACCTGCCTGTCACTTAATTACTAGAAAACCTTTTAAAAGAAAAAAAAAGGCGATTAAAAAAAGCTACATGCCTACACAGCTACCAGACTAGCAGACCTGAGTAAATCGATCCACTGAAGTTTCTGTGGCTTGCTGTGAAACTAATCAGCTGCATGTTACAATAAACGGTCTTGATGGTTCTTAGCGTATTAGGTAGTTGATCCATTTTCGCGTGCCTCTGGTCTAAATCAGACCAATGAAAATCATTAAGTTCAAGAAAAAAAGCCCTTCGGACCATCATATGTTTTGAACACACCGTTAATACTACCAACTACTTTTGATTTTGCTAGCATTGTTTTTGTTTCTAACATCTGATGTTAGATGAGGTGCATTCTGGCATATTTAGGAAAATCAGCTAAATCAAATTAAAAAAAATTCCGGTTTTCTTAGTGTTTCCTGGTATGACTTTTTTTACTTGAATTTTATGATACACATTGTTTGATATTTTATGCAAAGGAGCAGTTTTGGTGCTTGTAAAAAATTTTCCACTTATTTTGGAGGTGTGTACTTGACTACTTTACAGTCTGCTTGGATCGAAAACTGGTTAACTGACAGGAAGCAGCGAGTAGTTATTAGAGGCACAATGTCACAGTGGACGTGCATTCATGGTGGGGTACCGCAGGGTTAAATTTTAGGACCACTGTTGTTCCTAATTTACATTAATGATATTGACTCCAATACATACAGTAAACTGGTTAAATTAGCAGATGACACCAAGGTGAGTGGTGTAGCAGATACTGATCTAGCAGCAGAGAGACTACAACAGGATCTGGATTTTATTAGCGACTGGGCTGATACTTGTCAGATAAAATTTAACACAGATAAATGTAAGGTAGTCCATGCAGGTAACTGATTACAACAAAGATCTCGTTGTGTATGTTGATGCTTCCATGTCCCACTCTCGGCAGTGTGGGGAAGCAATAGAAAAAGCCAATGGAATGTTTGGCTATATTTCTAGGTGTGTGGAGTTTAAGTCAAGGGAGGTGATGCTACATTTATATAATTCCTTGGTAAGACCCCACCTAGAATA
>JAABNX020000038.1:21632158-21649027 GCA_015163995.2 Mormyrus lacerda
TGTGTGTGTGTGTGTGTGTGTGTGTTTGGGCAGGGGGGTGCTCCCTTTTATTGCAAGCTCCAGGGAAGCATATTCAATTAAAAAAGAAACTATCTCAACTGTGCTGTTTTTCACAACCTCGGTGGCTGTTTTGACTGTACTGTAGATGCCCTGAACAGTCACCCCTCAGAGTGCAAAAAAATGCTAAAGCCAGACACCCAATAAAGGCTGCAGCCATACGTATATGCACAGGAATATTTAACAACGTACGGTATGTTTGTATGTGCATGTACGACTCCCGTTATTAATTAAGGTGATTCTGGTTAAATGACATTTTTATTGAAGTCAACTGGGTCTCTGAGCAATCAAACTCCACAAGCATAACCTTCATCAGCTGTAAGCCTAAGCATTGTGTCATGTGTTAAGATGCTGTGTGTCACGTCCAGAGCTGCTGGGAAGGTGATGCCGTCGGCTTGTGCCCTCTTTCAAGCTGCCTCAGGTGATAAACATGCCAGGCACATCCAATGCTTCTACTTAGGCAAAATAGAAGGTAGCAACCACTCGCAGAACATCTATCATATCAGCCTGTGATTAACATCCATCCCGGGCACAAGTGTAGCGAAGTAAAACAGCAAAGATGGAAATGAAGGACAGTCTCCACTGTGGAGGAAGCTTGGGGCCAAAATAAAACCCCCCCCCCCCCCCCCACACATTAATGTCTGGGATGAGTTTCAGGGATGTTTAGAGTAGAAAGCAATCCTCATATCGATGAAGCGACCCATTTCGGTTCTCCCTTGGCAAGACGTCCATGATCCAAATCCAGTCACCCCTTAACCTCTGACTACAGGTAAAACAGAACCTTAACCCAGCTTAGCACATATTTCACCTGGTGGTTTCAGATATGTGTGAAACTCGGGAAAAATATATACTCATATGAATCACGGAATTATAATGACTTTTTAATTTCAGTCACCGAGTGAATTATGTGTTTGCCAAACAACACATTTTGAGTTCATTAGAAAGATGGTTTATGTACAGCTCATTCTATCAGCAAAATAATGCTCTATAACCCTCCCAAATTTGGTTGTTCAGTAAGTTCCACGAGTTTGGATGTTGGAGACACGAGTAGCCATTGAAAAGACCAAAGATGAGCTCTTGTATTTAAATTATTTTATTATTTGTATGGCAGCACGAGTCACTTGTTAGCTCAGTCACTAGTCAATTACAAATCATGAACAAATAGAATAACTGCATGAAATACGTCAACTGTTATGCTCAATTCATGATGGATAACCACCGGATCAGTATACAACTTGTACTTAGTTTCTGGTCAATTAATGCATCAAGTAAGAGTGTACCACTACATTATTTGTGCCCCTTCGAGTAGAGTTAACCATTTGTATTGTGTAACTTCTTGGCCCCACAACCATGAATAGTGGTTACAGGAAATGGATGGCTGGTTGAATGGATGGTTGGAAGGATGGATGGATGGATGTATGGATGTATGGATGGATGGATGAATGGATGGAACTCTTCTTGGAATTTTCAGATGATCAAATTCATAAGGAAATTCTATGGTGATATGTCATGTACCTAACCAACCATATCTGGCTGTCCTCTTCAATGTTTCTCATACAGACGTTACATGTTGGCCCCCCGCAGTGAGTACTCACACATTGTGACATCATTGTGCCTTCCTCTTCCTAAGGGACTGGCCATATGGCTGGAAACCAGAGAGCTACACCCTCAGACCACAGACGGAGCTGCTACATGCTACATGACTGCACACCCTCCTTCCACCTGCCCCATTGTCCCCTCGCTTTCACTTATAGGTGACGTTTTAGTCATGCTGCTTGTTTGATGGCGTAATTGGGTTGAACATCTATGGCTGGAGAGTCACTTGACTTGGCTACTGACAGCTGCCGTATTCTGACTGTGTAGAAAAATACACATGGTTTAATGAGGTAGCGTTTTGCTGAAAGAATCGGTACCACTCACGCCATGGCGATTGTTTCATGTACAAACTACGTAGCTGTGCCGTGAGTGTAACTTTTCGCTGGTATTTTGATACATTTGTTAAACAGTAACCAAAGCCTATGCAAGCAATATTTACTTCACACGTGTTTTGTCAAAGACACCACGAAAGTCATGATCACTCAGGTAGTGCAGCAGAATGATGTTTTCAGGCATCATTTGTTGCACTGGGTCGCTTTTTTTTAACTGCCTCCCCATACTGGAGGTTTGAGAACAACTGGAACATAATGTCTTTGTCCTTCATCTGAGCATATGATTTTAGGTGGAGAGTATGTTCATCCTTACTCTGAGTTACTTGCTCCACTCCTTTGTTGACCACTAATTCATCTTAGTCAGGTCACAGTTGAGATTACTCAAAATGTGAAGTCAGCCGTTTATATACCCCAAGTTTTACCGTTTATGAATAATATATCGCTGCCCATGTTTGTGAGGAATGGTTTGTTTGATTAGGCTAATTTTATTATTTTATGACAATTAGAAGAAGGCCTCTATTTGGAGTGCCCAACTGCTTGATTGGGATAATAAGGAAGAGGTATGGATTTATTTGATGCAATCACACCAATTATGATCCAAAGCTGAGCAAAGGCTGGTCACTGTTATGGAAAGAACTTGCTGCAGGACCCAGAATGTTTGCAGAATGAGATCTTTCACAGTCTGAGACGCACAAGCTTTATCACACATTGGTGATGCAACTCAACCTACTCTCATTGTACGGTGCTTGATTTATAGTTGGCAAATTCATTCTCCTTTCCTCTGTTGCTAGAGACGGTACTGCTTCTGCTTTGCAGCATTGTAAGCTGTTGTAGAGATAGACAAATACAAAAAAAAAAAGCCAGCCAGATTCTGATGGCTGTTTTTTTTACGTGCAGATGGTTGTAATTTGACCCTGTCTTAAACTAGAAGTGCCAACAGATTTGGAGAAGCAGTTTGAAATTCCCAGCAATAAATTCCATAGGTTTTAGACGGGGTGCACATTTGAGAAGACTTTGTGGAGACTGAATTGCTCAGAATGATGTTGTTCTTCCAGAAGATCTTGATCTCCACAGAAGACAGCAGATAGTACCCCTAGCCAATGTGTTCACTGATAGAGAATTTTATACGCCACCTCACTCCTGTTGTTTTTTGCTGCAGTTTTTTTTTGAAAGGAGGTCTTTACTATTCTCTGGTTGTCCCTCACACACTTTCTCTCTCTATCCCTCCCTCTCTCTCTCTCCCTCTGCATGAGTGACTTGATGGAAGAAGCTCATGGAATATAGTCATCAAAACGCTTTTCTGAGTTTGTTCAGGAAAAGTAATGTGTTAATTTTTCCAACAGAAAAACACATTGAAATCTCTGATGTCACCATTGTCCACTCCTATGTCTCGGCAATCATTTGTGTCCATTTTTTCATTCTACACCAATTCTCTCTTGGTCTCTTCTCTTTTACCTCCAATAAGCTCTAACAATATTCATAGATTTTGATGTGGGTGCCTGTATATGCTTGACCCCACACCTTAAATTGCAAATGTCCACCTGGTGTTGACTTGGTTCTTGTGTGCTTCTGTTTTAGTTTCCATGGAAGTCCATGTAACACATTGTAGACCATCGCAATAGCAAACAATAGGAGAAGTCCCTCCAAGTCTCTGCCCTCAGTTTAACCTGGAAATGTTGACCACTACAATGCAGGCAAGAAGCCAGAAAACCATAATGATTTGATTTAGTTTTATATGTCTTTCAGGCAGCTGTGGCTGGACAGCAGCACACAAGCAATGGAGCTGAGAAACACCCCTATATCTGCTATAAGTGACATGAAATGTCACTCATAATGAAAGGGTGGAAGAAGATCAGCAGTTAGTTGATGTTTGGGTAGGTACCAAAACTTCGAGGGGGGGGAGGCAGACTAGCGTGCTAAATGGACCCAAATTCGAAGCTACCACTCTTGTAGCTTGAATGAGTATGCAAGTGTATGAGTCAGGAATGAGTCAGAAGAATATGTGTGTGTGTGTGTGTGTGTGTGTGTGTATGTGTGTGTGAGGGGGGGAGGTGGACATGTCGGCCATTCCGTCTGCGTAGCTTATACTCTATGGAAAATCAGCTAACCAGTTCCGATGGGAACCATACCCTTCTAGGTGCTGTGAATAGGCCGGCATTGTCAGCCACTCTCCATGAAAACCTTCAATCTATAATTTCTTATTCTCCAGCTTGCAGGAACGGCAAGTGTTGCTCCATAAGGAAGCTGCATCTACTTATTTATTCATCCACAGACAGAAAGACAGCATATGACTGGATTTACAGGGCAGACAATGATTGTATTATGAGAGACAGAAATGCCGCAATTTTAAAGGTCTAGGAGTTCTGCCCACGGAAAGAAAAGGGATAAATGATTTTGTAAACCAGTTATTCCAGAGATTAAACTGAATCTGTAAGAATTTTATGTACACAATTACATACACAAGGTACATAAGGCACAATAATGATTTATTTAATGCAACGTATCTATTTGTTATATTGACTGTAAATGGTCTATATCACATAATGCTCAGAGGAGAGCATGGCTAAGAGTATGCTCATAATCGTTCCTTTGTGTCTTTACTCTGTGTAACTTTCCCTAAAATGAATTCTGACCTATGTGATCATACTTGACTCCACCCACAAATCTGCCAGAGAACACGCACACCTCCACAGGACAAGCTACCGTTTCCCTTGTAGACAGTTGAAATTGTAATGCTTAGCTCGTGAACATTTCATATCCCAGCAAGGGACTAGCTGTTACACCTGGGTCTGCTGGGCTGTGCAGCGCTTGGCAACAACATTACCTTATTCTATACACACTGGCTGTATAAAAATGACAGATGCAACAAAACAGATAAAGTCAGACCAAATAGTTAAACTGGCAAAGGTGATCAATTAAGCAATCAGCACAAAGGACACACAAAGGAAAATCATGAAGATCTGTGTTTGTTTAACATTAGCTCAGCTCACTCTCTGTTTTCAAACTACTTTTCCACAGACCGTTTAAGAATCGAGGCCTCTTCGCTCTGCTGAAATATCACAGCTCCGAAAAACTCCGAGGCAAGGTGCAGATGCGAACTCAACGCAGAAAATACAAAGACAGCCTCCTGTTGCACGAAGGTCAAACGAGTAGAGCAGCTTACAACAGGACTACTGCAATTCACCATTTCAACAGTCATATGATGGCATTCTTGTAGTTCATATGAAGGACATTGTACTTCATAAACGCCTTTTTGTATTAGCATAAACGAATGTCCAAATCACAGGTCATCTGCTAAAATTACTTTGCTTCCAGACTGAATGTTGAATGATGTCAAGGCATATCCTCATCCTCGGACTTTGATTGTGCAGTTTCCGGAGATTTGTTAGCTTAAATATTTAAGATTACAATTCCTCCTGCTTGTACATCTGGATATTTTCTGAAGCCATTCAGCAAAGTGGTTTGATCAGAGATTCACCAGAGGGCCTGTCTTGACACAATCCCTTTGGTCTAGATTCCTTAATCATTGTATTACCTGGTTCTAGTCTAGAGATATAACTTGGTTTTAACATTTTTTTATTATCCCCAGAAATTTGAGTTAAAATGAGATGCGGGAAAACTTGGCCAGTTTTCTCACTTAATAAACTTCTACAGGAAATCAAACATAGCACCATGTAATATAATTAAGGGTACTGGTGACAGACTGCTATTTGACACCAACAAATACCTATGGCTTTAATGCAAAGAGCCCCACCAACGATGCCATTGTGAACTAAAATGAAAGTAAAATGATACTATTTAACGAATGCCTTATGGAACATTTAAATATATCACTCTACATTATTTAAAATATTAAAATCAACATACTCCGCAATAGTACCGTGTATGGTATTGCAGTGACAATCTCTTGTGTTACAGCTTTCTTTTAATTGAGTTTAGATAAACCACATACAGAAATGGAAAAAAAACTGTTCAGGTTTTCCCGACACTCCATGATATTCAGGTACCAGAGAACCCATAATATGTGTTGTCCCCTTTAAGAAGCCCCCACCTTCTCCGCTGCGGAGGGAGGGCGGACACATTCCTGGAACAGTTGTTGAGAAAAAAAAAATCTACCAGCGGTCTGTTTCAAGTTCCCCCAATAGAAACTGTGCCTGATTTGTGGCCAATGTTGGAGATGTAAAAAAGGAGGAAAAACACTAAGGGGTAGCTATGGAGATAGAAGGTTATCCTTGCTGCTTTCTTTGACAGGTGTTGAGTGGGGTAAAAGTGTTAAAACAGAATCTCCAGCATGTACGCCAAAGGAAAAGGAGCTGTCGTACCATCCGATAGCCAAGCGAGAGAAAAGTAAGTGAAAATTGAGGTTTGTTTCAGAGATCTAGCAAGTTGGACATCGTGGTTTTATCGATACTTCATGAACTATCTGTAAATCTGTTATTTATATGGTACGCGCTTGTTCTTTCTGCGTGTAAGCTTTTTTTCCTTGGGAGGTTTAATTTTTTTTTTGTTTCTGTTGTTTGACTTTTTAATTCTGCACGAACGTGCTGCCTTCCATGCACATTGTTATGCGTGTATTCTGTGTTTGTCTGGGGATATTTTCGGAATATTTAAAGTAGTGCGCCGGTAATTCGCACGTTTCCTTTAGTAAAACCGGAGCTTGTAAGAAATGACTCCTCGTTTGTGGCGCTTGCATGCATTGAAGAAGTGGCTCGAGACGACCGCGCTCGAGTTTGGGAACAATGCGCGAGCGTGTGGCGCGCGGGGCTGCTTCGCTACCGCCGCCTCGGCGTACGAAGTTACAGGCGGCGCGCTGCGAGGTCTCTGGCTATGGCCGCTTACGCCGTTTTTGTTCTAAACATCGCCTCGGTTGCAGTAAGGTGCATTTGTTTGACGGTCTGTTTGTATGCCAGCTGGTGTAATTTAAACTGTTTGTACTGTAAACAGTGGGTTTATGGCTTATCAAATAGGAACACTGTTGTCGCCTACTAGCCCATTGCTGCTGTCTAGTTTCAGCCCCTGACTTTAAAAAAACTTTAAATGAGAAACTTAAATGGGACATATTGGTATCTAACATGTTTGTATCGTAGTTTATATGTGTGGTGAGGATGAGCGTTTCTGTAATAAACGCACTGAGAGTGAACACTTGTGTCAAGGTGGAAGAGTGAAGAAACTTGTTCTGTTCATCCCAGTCCAGCCTGTTCACTGTTTTGTTGGTGGCTGCTGTAAATGAGTGGCGGCTCGAGCTCCCCATTAGTAAATCTTGTACTAAAACATTGTAGTGTTTATAATTTCGCGACAAAAAGAGAACTTTCATTCACAGTCAAACAGTTGACGATAGTGTAGCTGAAAGGTTTCATTGTATCTTTCCTACACCGATGGAGCTTAAGAAACACATATAACAAAAGGTGGAAACAAGTATCTTGAAAACTCTAAAACTTATACAAGAGACAATGATGAAGCCACTTTGTTTTATAGTATACGGCGTCTGAAAGCCATTATAAGGGCAGCACATACGGTTCTAGTGTTCAAAATCTCCACAGAAGATATTGGAGAAGATATTTAATGATTATTGTCTATTTCTAAGTTTTAATATGTTTCACTGTCTCTTGAGTGCACATGCATCTCCGCAGGTTTGCACGCAAAAGTCTGCCGTCGTCTCACGAATCCCCTTGTCCATGCATATACCTTTCTAAGCAACTTGAAAAACACATCGATGGAACAATAAACTGTACATTAAACGAGAATTTCCAACAAAGACACTCAGTTAGCCGTATTTACGGAAAGGTCGCTTTTTCGGGTACAGTTACATTCTAGTTGGGCGGCAGGCGAGCTTTTGATATGTTGATTTTTGTTTTGTGAAAGGGAACAATTGGGGACAATCGGAACCGCTGTCGATGTCATTGTTACTTCACAAAGTGTTTTTTTTTTTATGTATCCAGAGTACAGCGATACCAGAAGACTAGATTGACACAGCCCTTTTTTTAAACGTTCGGGAGTTTGTCTGGTCCATTCAAGAAAGCGACCCGTAAAGCTTATTGTCTTGTTCAGATGTTCATCTGTCTGTCCGCTGTGCTGTTCGCAGTTATTCAATTGGGTAATTTTCGGACCCAGAGAAACTTGTGGAGCCATCTGGGCAAAAACACAATTGATATCGGTTATCAAAGGCAACGGTAAAACGATGATTCACTGATGGTTTATTAATCCTTCAGTCAGATGTGCTATGTAAAGTCCCACCCACTCGTTTATTTTCCGACAGGAATTGTGGAGCATGATGGGAAATGTTTGCCCTGTTCTTGTTTTGTATGTGTGTCTGGTTGAGAGAACTGGGACGAACACTGTTTGACTTTTTGACTTGTTTCTTTAGTCCCTGTTTCGGTGACGTCGTTCAGTTACTGAGAGTGCTGACGTGAAGGGAGTGGTCATGTACTCATGGTTGTCTTATTTTAGGGTCATGGGACTGTGTGAGGTATGGAGGATAGCACTGTATTTGTGCTGTGGAAACGTGACCTGTTTTTCATCCTCTTTAGTTTGACCCTTCCATAGATGATGTTGGGTTTGATGCAGTCGTACTGACTGGTGCTTTTTGCCCTATTCACAGGTCAAAATATAGAACAGAATTGTTATCCCAAGTAAAAAAAGCTCAACTTTTTTTTTCTTTGAGAGATAATGAACATTTTCGCAGCATTTGACAAAGGTTTCCCAAGCTCTGAAAATTATTGTTTTGTGTCTCTAGATTATATGATTTAAGCCAAAGCTGGGCTACTTGGAACCCAACAAAAGAGACATTATATGACTGGAACATGTTGTGAGGTCCGTGAGACCCAGCGAAAGGCTGAGCTTTAATAATTAATTTGCAACGTGATGCTGTATTCTTCTGGTCTTCTCAGTAGTTTGGCGTTTTCTAGATAGGTTCATCTTCCCGGCTCGCGGGGTCTTCCAGGGGTTCCTCGGTCCCGGCGCGTGTCTGCGATGGCTCGCTACACGGGTTGGAGGCGAGCGTAGGCAGAAGGTGAAGTTGCAGTTATGGAGATCCCAGGGAAACAGAGGAGCTGCTGTTGTTTTCCAGCCACACCTACGTCGGCGCAGCTGGGACAATATCATGTCCGTCGGCTTTACTGTCTGGTCTCACCTTTTTCATTAATTTGTTGCTTAGTTGTTTTCTATCAAAACCACTTTGAATCTCACCTGGCCCATGTAATTGTGTAGCTCTGTTGTATATGGTTTTTATTGAAGTAATTCAGGCAAAGTACTTCCCTGATGGCTGGTACAGCTGGGCCTCTTGTGTTGTGGACTTAGAACCTGTGGGTTATGAGCACATGTCCTTAACCACCTGGCCCATTATCCTGTTTTATTTACCACAGCTTAAGGTTAAAAAAAAAAAAATATTCTTTTAACTACTGAAGAGAACCCTTTCTGTTCTAACAGAGCATAATAACGATCCACGCAGCCAAATTCTGTCCCAGTTGTATTTCCTGGTTCCACCTTTGCACAGGATATTCCAGCTTTCGTTGGCAGCTGATGTTAACCCCTGTTGTGCTGGAGGCAGTGTGGGTGGGGTGCCTCAGGGGATTCCATCGGGACCTGTTCTGAAGATGGGATGGTCACATTGCTCAGCAATGGGGCTTGTATTAGTCTGATTTGGGCGGGGGGGGGACCGGCTTTTGTTTGGGTTCCTCTCGCTCGGTCTTCACAGCGTGGCACGGAGGCCCGTACTTTTTGGTTTGTTGTTATGCCTATGGAGTGGGTGGAGCATCGTGGAGATGGCTGACTCAGCCGTCCCCTCGGGCTGTGCCCTGAGCGAGCCTGGATTTGGGCTTTGTGATGGCTGAGAAGAGACTGGGAATATGGTTGACTGGCAGCAAACTTTGGGCCCCCCGGGGGGGGGGGTGGCTTTGTGAGTCTCGGGTGACCCTCGTGTTTGAATGTTCTCATGCTCAAGGTGGATGGACTTTTTCTTTCTGTTTTTTTGACTGGGTGCCTTTTTGGTTTCTGTCTCTTCTGACAGACACACTATTCCTTAATTCATGTGTGTATCAGGTATCAGTGTGATGATAAACTGTAGGTCAAAGGTGAAGGGGGAAAAAAAAAAACCAGGCTGTGGAACACGGGCCTCCCCCCAGCACTTCTGAAATGTGTGGCAGGATGGAGGGGGTGCCCTGCTTACTGCTGGAGGCAGGGCCCCCTGGATCTTTGGGTGTTACCATGATGTGGGTGGGGGAAAACCCAGTCATTTTTCGTTACAGTGTTTTCATCTGTCATAATATGAAATCGTTTGAACTCCCATGACAGTGAACACCTACATTATCTGTGTGCTTGTGGTGGGCTCCTCAAGGGTAGGTGGGTAAACCCAGCCTACTAGAAACCTGTGGTGGATGAGTAGCGTGGGCACGCGGGCATCGGTACTGAGGTCACGCTCTGCTGTCAGTGCTCGTCTGCAGGGGACCGCCGTATCTTTCCCGCCGCCGGGGAGTCGTAGGCTTCTTGGAAATAGATCTGGATGTCCTGGCACCAGGCATAAGCGTCGCCTGGAAGCCATGAGTGGTGTTTGTGATGGATTAGCATTTCGTGCCACTGTCTGACATTCTCGTGTCTGGGCTCCACCCTTGGTCTCAGTCAAGGTGACTTCATTTGGTTTTAATTGCTGCTGAAATGAACATGAAATGCGTAAAGGAGAAGAGGAGAAGCTGAGAGGATCTTCAGCGTAAGGGGCTGCAGACGCATCATGTGCCTGGGTTGATATCTTCATTGCTGTCTTCCTCTTCCTGTCGGTGGCAGTGTGCTGGACAGCAGGAGCCATAGGCCTTGAATTAACAGAGAACTTTTGGTGAACAGCCAGGAGAGGCTCTGATTATTGCTCCGTTTTGCGTCGTTTATCATAAATCTTTCTGATGCAACTCTTAGGACTAAATAAGGCTTTGTCTTAAAAGATTTTCAGCTGTGTACCAGCTTAAGCCTTTCGGATTACTCTTAACCGACAGAACTTCTGTTGTAGATGATTTCCGGTTTATTAATCGTTATGATGTGTTTGCTGTTGATTTTTGAAGATTATGCCGGATATTCTAGTTTCTCTGACGGATGTAGAACGCTTGGATTAATCGGGACCTGACACCTCTCCCCCTGCCCATTTTCAGGCACGTTTAATCACGCCTGTCCCCATGCTGGCTTTGATTTGTTTTATTTCGCAGCTGTTTTTGCTCAAAGTGACCAGTCCATATAGTACAGTAGTACTTTTTAAGGGTGTTAAAAGGTCAGTGCAAGCTTGTGGTCTGGAAGTGCGCTAAACGCCGTGCATCGCTGCTTTGTGCAGGAAATGCAGCTCTCTGTGAAATGGTGGTGCTACGGCGTACAAACACGATATGCTTGTGTTCGGTGCACTTTTTTTTTTATTTTTTCTTCCTCCTCTGCTCAATATGTGAGGCTGGCCTGGCATGGATGTATTTCGACGATGGATTTTCTTTCCCCAAGCATGCGAGCTAATTTGTTCATTTGTTTTTACCATTGTGAATTAATGACTCCGTATACCTGACTACGGTTGTGTATTGCGTTTCCCGGATGGGTTTTTACTCCTAAAAGTAACACAGCCATAGAAGCCCAGCAGTTAAAAATGGTCTGTTTATCTGTCGACTCCAGCAGCCCCCGGGCCGGTGGCTGGTTCACGCCGAGTTCTTCTTGCATGGCGGCACGGAACTCTGTTCCCATGACTGCATTCGCTGACACGTGATTCCTCTGTGTTTCAGGTTAGCTTTATACGTGTACGAGTACCTTCTGCATGTGGGGGCCCAGAAGTCTGCCCAGACGTTCCTGTCCGAGGTAAGCGTGTGCTGCATTGCTTGTGGCATTTATAAAAGATTTAATGATAGTCTTAAATCAGGAAATACTGTTAATACTCCCAGACATCCATCAGTCCATCACACCCGAGACCCTAACCATAACATTGTGCAAAAAAGCAGGTAATCTGGGGGGTTGGGGGTGGTATCTTTGGCTAATACTCTGTTTTTAACGTCTTTACCATCATGCACTTTCAGTGCAGTTGGCGTGTTTTGTTTCCTGTTCCGTGAAGCGCACGCGCGCCGTGCCGCGGCTCCCCCACAGCGTCTACTCCGCCGCGGGTTTTAATGCGGGTCACGTCCTGTCTCCACGCCGCTTTTGTGTGCACCAGCCCCCCTCTGGACAGCGCTGCTTTGCGGGCCCGTGCTGCGTCTTCCTCCTCCAGCGCCACCCCCCCTCTTGCCATTAATCGTGCGGAATGGAGATAATGGGAGCGCTGGTGGGGCTGCGCTGGTGGGGCTGCGCTGGTGGGGCTGCGCTGGTGGGGCTGCGCTGGTGGGGCTGCGCTGGTGGGGCAGCTCATTGTGGATGTTGGGGCCCACAATTTTAATCAAGACATGTGAAATTAAAATGTGGCACCGGCAATTATTTACTACAGCCTTATGTAATTTTTTTCCCCCTGGTAAGTGTTTTTAGTTGGTCCAACTTGCGTGCCCTCCTTTTCTTAGACAATGGGAACAGGTGATGCTACCACAGTGCACTAGGCTGTTTTTGAACACTTATCTCTCTGGGTCTGGGTGATGAAATTTTGCAACTTCCTCTACAGTTTGCCTCAATGGCTGCAGATGTATGTCTTGTTCTTTTGTTTTTGTCCTGTCTTCAGTATATTCTACACATTTTCCATATTTTCAAAGTAAGTTCAGGAGGGGGAGATCCAGCTAAAGCTGGGAATGTGAAGGTTTTGAACATATGTCGATACACTCTAGACCAGGGCTATTCAAATCACGGCCCTCAAGGGCCTAGCGCTGCTGTTTTTCCAGTTTTCCTTTACCTGTTTTCCTTGTGAAGCCTCTGGCCAATTAGAGCCAGAAATTATTGAGCTAACTACCTGGGAGACTTGAAAACAAGGCCTGGATTTGGGATCGAGGGCCAGATTTGAATGGGGGGACCTACACATTTGGTCGTTTTATTTGAACTTGCGTAAGTACAGTAAAATGAAAACCGTACACGAACGTCAGTCATATCTCTTCGAAAGAGAATGGCATATGGGGAATGATAACAGTATTAGCAGGTATGAGTAATCTAAGGAATATGGCCTCTCCCAGTCGTTCCCTTTGTGTAGAAAGCATGTTCACCATCAATTCAGTCGAATCCAGTCGGCATCTTTCTTAAAACAGTACACCTTTTTTTATTTTTATTTTTTCTGCCAGGGTTCCGTGAAATGCTGTTTTTGCTAATGTTTTCTTAGGGTGAGGGAATTTATATTATTATGTATGCACATGTTTCCCCTGTAGGTTAATTGTATATGCAGGTTATAATTTAAAATATGTCTGCTCTGTCCAGATAGCCCAGTATTCAAAATGTTAAACCATACGTTTTGGTTAATTTAGATTATGACAATGCAGTAAATTCATGGGCAGCTCCGACGCAAAAGCTGGAATCAGATCCACGTCGTTTTGAATGCCGCGCTATGAAAATACTGTTACGTGAATTGGAGAAATGGTCAGCCTGCTAATTCTATGTGAACGGGTTGGGGGGGGGGGAACATGGCAGCCATTACCTGATGAGGTTTAGCAGACCGGGTCGTGCACCAATTGTCCAGGCAGTACCAATGGACAGCGGTGCGTTTTGAGGGCTCGGAGGGCACCTCCAAGTGGCGTTCCGGATTCTGACCAGAAATGTTTCTTTTAAATTCCTGAGATGTTGCACATACCTCACAGTTTCTGCAGTGCAGAGGATGGTCATAGATGCGTCAGTGGAGCCTAAGATGAAGTTTGCTGGCGACTCTTCCAGTTCTGCCGACGGTTTCTGTTTAATGGCACCTGCAAGCTTTTTGTCTTGAGTGCAGTTTCATTTAATATCTCCAGGTGTCACTAAGACCATGTAATGTGCGGCAGTGGTGTTGCTCTTTCAGGACACATGACTCCCAACTGTGGTGACGTTCTCCTTGTGTGGATGTCAGTTAATACTGCATGTTAATTTGTGCCCCTTTGCAATACAGGTTTAACTTGCTGTGTTTATAGCCTCTGCCCTGGTTATTAATTAGAAATGGCACAAGCAGCTGTTATCGAATGAGTTATGCGAAATACACACCCTTATATATGCTGCGCTTGGAAAACCGACTGGAGAGGCAGGAGATATGGAAGGTGTCTCCACCAGACATTCCGAAGAGGTGTGCTTGTGACTTGTTTTTTGCCTTAAATCTGAAATTTATGGTGGTGAGTAGCATGCAGTGACAGTGTTTGCAGTGGAAATCTGTAAACATTCATTGGATCATAGTGACCATCTGAGGTGTCAGTTTTACACTTTATTGGTTACAGACATTCCTGGATCAAGTGAACAATGTGTATTGGAGAGTCTGTTGCATCGTTGTGGCTTTAATAACTGCAATCCGAACTCAGTCCCCCTTATTGCTGTGTGTTTTATTGTTGTTGTTATTTTTCATTTTTAAATACACCCCCCACCACCACCTTATTAGATTGTGAAGCAGTTTCCCCCCCCCCTCTCCATTTTCTCCATGAGTGGTATTTGACCGATGAGAGCAGGACCGCTGGCCCTCACCCCCCCTCGTTCTCCTGCCGCTCCCCGCCTCAGAGTGAGCAGGACCAAGCTGCTGGATATGAGTCTCTGAACGGTTCAGTCTTAGCTCTGTTGCTTCTGCACGTTTTGCTTTAAGAAATGGGGCCACTGTTTTGTAAGGGTCACGGCCATGGCTGATGTTTTGGTGGTTTAGCTTAAAGACCTTTTTGCACTCTGTGCCTTTTTGTGTGCGACTCGGGAGCCAAAGGTACAGCTTTCTCTTTGGTTTGTTTTCCAGCGCTCTGTTGTTGGCTGCTGGTTTACATGTAAACCTGCATGTCTCCTGATTAAGTTTCATCACGTGTCTGTGCGTGTTTGTGTGTTGCGGGTGCTGCTGATATTTTAGGTTCCCGCTTTGTAGGGGGTAGGAAGGTCATGTGTTGGTGTGCCTGCTAATGTATTGGGAGAGCTCTAAGATACTGAATGAACTCGTAAGCCGAGTCTGAGTAAGTTCAAGTTGTAGGGTTAACGCTCTGAGTCGCAGTTTTTTTTTTTTTTTCTTCTTTTTGTGCTGTAATAGCTTGTAGATACTAAAGCACATAGAGAAACAGGTTTGTAATGGGGGATTTTGTCTGAAGGCTTCACATCGCTTGCCTTGTGTTTCCTTTTGTGGACTTAATCCCATCTTTTTTTTTTTTTTTTCTCCCTCCATTGCAGGAAGTGTATGACATGTCTAACGGTTACGAAGACCATATGGCGGACGAGCCAAAGGATGCCAGAACCAACTTGATCGTCAATTACCTGCCGCAGAACATGACCCAGGATGAGCTTCGCAGTCTGTTCAGCAGCATCGGGGAGGTGGAGTCTGCCAAGCTCATCCGTGATAAGATGGCAGGTAATCAGGGAGCCTGCGGCCTTCTCTCAAGTCCCATGGAGATCGTTTAGGCCATTAGCGTGCAGACCGTCCATGCTGTTACATTGCTCGTGTATTTGCCCTGCCCACTGTACGAGCTGTTTTAAACAAGTTGAAGGCTTGATCAATTCGGAATGCTCGTTAAAGCATTATGAAAGGGAGCCTCTGTTGCAAGCTTTATTCCTTCTAGGAAAGCTTGCGCAAGCAATTTCCTTTCCTTGCGTTTTTTTTGTTTTTTTTTTTTTTTTTAAGTTTTGTCTCCAGACATCCAGACTAGTTTGTGATAGAGAATTGCTTAATGATAAGACGACAGTGAAATATCTTTTAAATTTTCTTTTTATTCGTTTAGGTAGACTAGTAAATTCTTTTGGTGCTGCCTGTATGATGACAATGTTGTGAAAGTGACTTGGAAAGTCGTATGCCGTAGTGTAGCTGAATGTAGTGAGCTGTGCTTGCTAAAACATGCACAGGCCCTGATGTTGGCCAGAGGCGCAGTGACAGTTCAGACCTGTCTGCACATGAGATGAGCTGTGTGTTGTGCAGTTGCTCCCGGAGGTGTTGCACGCTGAATGTGTTCACGCTATTAATTGTTCTTGTTTCTTATTTTTGCGGACATCGAGTATATTTCCTTGCAGTTCCAGTAGTCCTTCCTGCTGTCTGCAGATGATCAAGTAAATTCTTTAAATGTTTTCATTTTCCGTTTGTTACTGTTCATGCATTGTTAAACTTTTTGATGTGCTGATTTGACCATTTCTTTGTTTTAATCTAATTGTGTAACTCTTTGCAGGGAAATGATTGTATACCTTAAAGTAACACCAATCTCAAGTCGTGGGTTCGGATGCTTTTGTGATGTCATCTCAACTTTATCGTGTTTTTTTTTTTTTTCCTGTTTTCTTTTTAATCCCCTCAACACAACTCAGAAGCTGTTGTCATGGATATGTTGTGCAACAATAATGCATTTAAAGTTTAAATTGGGGTTATTTTGGTTATTCATTTGATTTTGTTGGTCTGTTCATAGAAGGTTTTTTTCCCCTTCGCCAGTCCTGTTGGACTAATTTATTTATTTATTTTTTTTAAAACCTTTTTGAATTTTCCTCCAACCTGGTACTTCTATGCAAAACAATGGTTTTGCACTTCCATATTTATTGTAGGAGTCTTCCTGTTTATCATCTTTTTAAAAAATGAAAACATAGGCAGTCTGTTAGAAATGGTTGACAAAATCAGGACGGGTGGTGTTTCAACATACTGTACTGATTGAGAGATAAGGGACAGGACAACAACGCGGAGGCTTTAAATCAGGAGTGCGAAACTCCTGTCCTGGGGGGCCGGAGCCCTGCACAGCTTGGCAGTTCCCCTGTTTTAAACACACCTGGTTCTACTACTAGCGCTAATTATCACACAGCTATTGACCTGAATTGTTTGTGGTGGGATGGGGAAAGAACTAAAGCTGCACAGGGCTCCAGC
>JAABNX020000038.1:21649127-21669982 GCA_015163995.2 Mormyrus lacerda
GTTTGGTGCCTCTGCTTTGAATTGATGTTTTTTCTTTGTTTTGTTTTTTTTAAATAATGAAACATTTGCTTTTTGTTGACTTTGTATCGGCTGAAGGCAAAAGGGGGTGGTTCTGATGATCTAGTTTATATTTGCCTTATATATAGGAGAGAAACTAGGAGTTTAATCACAGCTCTGATAAATGGGAAGACTAAGCAGGTGGCTGTAACAGAAACTCCACCAGCCGTGGAAATTAAAGTTTGTGAATCACCTGAACTTTTGATGGTGATATGTGACTATGAACAGACTGGGGATTTTCTTTCATTATTGTTTTTTTAATCTTAATCACGTTAATCATTCCTATGACCAACAGACATGCAGAGCACCCCCACACACCCTTTACCATTAAGTATGCTGATTCCTTTTTTCTTAATTTTTTTTTTTGACCTACCTCAACTTTAACCAACCCTTTTGGTTTTAACAGTACAGTCCTTCCTCATCTGCAGGTCTGAATATAAATGTGTTTTTAAAATTGGCATGCATTGTACAGATTTGTTTTGTGAATATACTCATTTGTCCAGTCTGCAAAGTTTTGGAACAAACGTTTTTTATTTTATTTTGTTGTTTTCCTTTTTTTGTTTTTTCTAGGCCACAGTTTAGGGTACGGATTTGTTAACTATGTTAACCCTAGTGATGCAGAAAGGGCAATCAGTACTCTCAATGGGCTGAGACTACAGTCTAAAACTATCAAGGTAACGTGAAAGAGGTGTTCTTGTATACATGTGTCAACTGATAAATGTGAAATGTCTTTCAAGTAGCCCTTGGACAGCAGAGGGGAAGCTCTCTGCTGCTGAGTGTCTACTTGCGTTAAACATGACCGTACTAAGTCACTGCTCCAGTAGATAAAGCCTGGTATGATGTAAGGTACTTTTTTCTTCTAGAACAGACTGCATCTATATATACACACATGTATATAAACACTCACCAATTGGATAACTAGGCTCTTAATTAGAATTTCCAAATGTTTGTTTTTTTAATTGCTCTCCCCACCATGTGACTAAAAGTCCATTTATACTTGTATCACCAGGCCTTTACACACACCTTAAACTGTAAACAAGAACTGTAACCTCACTGCATCCCCACCACTGCCACCAGTTAAGGCCATGCACAGCAGAAAAGCACACTTTTATTTTTATTCAATGTTTTGTATGTGAACAAACTTTTAAAATTTGTTTTCTTATTTAAAACATGGGTTTTGTGCTTTCAAGGACTGTAACATGAATGTGGCACCTGTGTTGATTTTTATATTTAATTTTTTTTAAAAGGGTTGGGAATGGCTTTTAAACTGTAATTGGATTTTATTTACTTTTTTGAAAAATACTTTCCAATATCTGACTGCAATTTTTTTAATGGATGTGCTTTGCAGTTTTCCTGTTTTGTGTAGTCGAATATTTATTGTTGACTCTGACGTTTTCCATCAGGTATCTTATGCCCGGCCCAGCTCTGACACCATTAAGGATGCAAACCTCTACATTAGTGGGCTGCCCAAGACCATGACTCAGAAAGATGTGGAGGACATGTTCACGAGATTTGGCCGTATCATTAACTCCCGGGTCCTTGTCGATCAGGCTTCGGGTAAGCTTGCGTGTGACGAGTAACCAAAGTTCTCTCTGACGCTCACCTGACAATTCCTGTGACATGAAGTCCTCGTCTCCGTTTCCTTGCAGGTTTGTCCCGAGGCGTAGCTTTTATTCGGTTCGACAAGAGGGCAGAGGCAGAAGATGCCATCAAGAACCTGAATGGTCAGAAGCCACCCGGTGCCTCGGAGCCAATCACGGTGAAGTTTGCAGCCAACCCCAATCAGGCAAAGAGCTCACAGCTGCTCTCTCAGATCTACCACTCGCAGTCTCGCCGCTTCGGCGGTCCCGTTCATCACCAAGCCCAAAGGTTCAGGTGAGACCCCCATAGACGCCCAAACTGTCATGGACACTTAACCCGTAACTTCATCTAAAGTGCAGTCATTGAATTGTGGGCTGAACCCAGCTGTTGCTTTCTTCCCTAAACGGACATCCCTTTCCCATAGATTCTCTCCAATGAGTGTGGATCACATGAGTGGCTTGTCAGGCGTCAACATGCCTGGAAACTCCACCTCGGGCTGGTGTATTTTCATATACAACCTGGGCCAAGACGCGGACGAGGGCATCCTCTGGCAGATGTTCGGCCCCTTCGGTGCCGTCACCAACGTGAAAGTCATCCGTGACTTCAACACCAACAAGTGCAAGGGGTTCGGCTTCGTCACCATGACAAACTATGAGGAGGCGGCCATGGCCATCGCCAGTCTGAATGGTTATCGCCTTGGAGACAAGATACTGCAGGTGTCATTCAAAACCAGCAAGTCTCACAAGTGAAGAAGCACGAACGGCCGGAAGCTTGCTCGGGTTTTCTATGGAGAAAGCGAGAAGTCACACGGTCTTCGTATTTTGTTAGCGTGACAGATTCCGCAGCAGTTTTCAGTTCCTTTATCTAGGAAAGTGGTTTTTTAATGCTCTGGGATGGAACTAATTTGCTCAAATGTTTCATTTGTCTAGAGACTAACTTGGGTCATTTTTTTTTTTCCTTTTTTTGGAGGGTGTATGTTGTCTGTGAAAGTAGAAGAGTATTTAAAGTTTAAATGTAATTTTGCCTAGTTTAAGCAAAATGCATGCTGTGTTAAAATCTGATTCCCTCACGCCATTTGTTGGTCATTCTTTTACCTGGAAAAATTTGACTGCAGATGGTAATCCTGAAAGCCCCCCTGCTCCTTGATCAGTGGTGTTAGAGGGTCGTAGAAATAAAACGTGCATCGAAAGTCCTATCGGAGCTGCGTGAGGAAATGAGTTTTGAGCATAGCATGCTTCAGAGGTTTAGAACAATATGGAAGAACAGTCTACATAGGTATTTGTGATACACTGGCAGTTGCATGCATTTTTTTATATGTATAAAAAGATAAGGTTTTGTAGGGGACCTAGTCAAGACTTGGAATACTATATAAAGGAGGACCAAAGAGACTGAAGGAATTTAAGGTTTAAGTGGTCACGGGCCATCCCTTAGTTGTTTACCCGCTAGATTAGATTTTGCTGAACCTTCACTCCAAAAGTGTTTAGATATTCACAAGTCTGGTGTTTTTCTTTTTCATTCAAACATTTGAGCATCAGGAGAGGTTGTTCATCCCTAATAGCCAGTTGTTTGAAGTCGGCTTTTGTTTCGTGCTCTGGAAGCTGAAAGTGAAGCTTTTCACAGTTTACTGTGGTAGTTTGAGAACTGATCCATGTTTTTGAAACTGCCTTGCTATTTTTTTGTTTCTTCTGCATTTATCACCATTAAATTTTTGTTTTGCTGACATTTTGTTGGTTTTTTTTGTTTTCTTTTTTTTATTCTTTTTCTACAGGTATTTAGTTCTAGTTTACTGGGCCAACATGAAGAGGACAGAAATAAGAACTTTACCATGCCTTTGCTTTCTGCTTTTAAAAAGGCCTGTAGGCACGTTACTATTGTCCATTACACAGATTTACAGATAAATACGTAACCTTTTGAATTGCATGATGTGTTGGTTTGTAAGCACACAGTGAATGAGTGCCAGCACAGTTTTATCCCTCACTGTTGGACTGTCAAGTGTTTACAAAGCTTTGGCGACTCAGTTGCTGGCGTCCACCTCAAAATGCATTTTTTTATTTTTTTTATTTTTGATGCTCAACAGCTCACTCTCATGGTCTGTAAATGTTTTTTACCCTTGCAGATGAATTTCACGTTAATTTATTCCATAATCTTAAATATAACGTAAACGGACACTTTAAAACAGTTTTTGCCTCAGCTTTTCAAATTGGTTATTTCCCCAAGTTGAACCCTGCTAGGAAGCCGTTTTATTGCTGAAAGCATGTGGGCGAACCTTTTAATCTTGGTCATTTTACATTATCTGTGTTTGTTCTCTAGTATTGTTAACTGTTCATAGTCGATCCCCTGTAGTTGACACCCTTATCTAGATAAGAATTTATACATCCTGTATTTTGAAAGTATAGACATGTACAGGTCAGTGTAGTTTCTCTCGTTCATGAAACTGCAAAGGTCTCCATAACTTAAAACACTGCTCTAATCTAGCAGGCTCTAGTAACTTTGATTTTTCCCAGTTTCTCCTCTCATGAGCATTACTTTTTTTTTTTTTTTTTTTGGACATTTTCATGCATTCTTCTAGTTTGATGTGGAAGAATTGTGTACCTGATTTCATTTAAGTTTTAAATAGTACTACTTAGTACTGTAAGGTTGTCAGTCTTAGCCCTTCGGCACATTTTATTTTTTTAACATTGCTGTATGACTTTTTTTAAGAACTGGATTTCATAATGTATCTTTTTTTAACCCTTATTTTAAGACCAGGAACAGTGGTTTGGCTGTTGGTGACTAACGCCTAGGAAGGATTTATTTATTTTACATATTGTATATTAAAATTTGTAAACTTAAGTTTTTTTAGAATTCGATTTGGGTTTTTTTTGGGGGGGGGGGGGTTACGTATTTAAGGTAATTATGTTCACGTGTATTGTCTAATCACTTTTCCTGAAAGCTGAAGGAAAAATAAAGATGATCGCTTATGGTTTCTTGTTCTGGAGTGAATCAGATGGGTAGAACACGTTTACTCCACGGGAACGAACCCGTCGTTTTATATTTTAGCTTGGCGATGGTTCTGCGCCAAGGTGCGGATGGTCCACTTGTTTCGAGGATTTTGTTTCGTCATTAGAGGGTGCCGATGCTTCCAATAAATTTGAATTGTAATTCTGTTCGATATATTGGTACAATGAGAAGTTCGGGGGATTTCTACTTCCTCCTAACTGCTGTGGACTCTTTCATCTCTGGTATGTAAAAAAAACTAACTTTATTACACCAGTCCAGGTAATAGGAATAAATGCTTCACCCGCCAATTCCGCATATTTGCTTCGTTAACAATACTTGGTAAGCGCTACATTAAAGACTGATCCTTCAATAGCAGAACTAGTCCCATATTACTTCATTGGCAAGTAGGATAATCTTCTAAAGCGAGGATCGTTCTGGTTTAAAAGCAAATTTTCTGCTATCGGAGAAACAAGAAGGATACGTGGTCTGGCGTAGTATGGGGGACGAGCAAATCCTACTACAACTCTGGTCGTAGCCTGGTTCCAGAAGTTTCGAGACTAATTTACTGAAATTGTTGCTTTAAATTAGTTTATTTTGCAAGATTTTAAGACCCACCGTTTGCTGCACTCTTCTGATAAACGGCTGTTTTGCACACTAACTGCGCACCAATGTGACGTCCATTGATAGTGACACCGTGCAGCACAAACTGGCAGTGCACGGGATTTTTGTTGGCTCGGAAGCACATGCTTTGGGTTTGCTTTGCAGAGTACACATAATTCTGCGGTTAACGATGAAAATATGTAATTTCCGTTTTGCAATTTAAGCAGAAGCCGAATCTGCCGTGACTTGCACCTGTTAAACGGTGTAATTCGTCCTTGGTGATTTATTTGCCCGTTTCATTTTCTGTTCCTTCTGTACTAGGTTCGGCACCTTTGAGCAATATAAAAGATCATTTAGACTTAAGGGCTGTAATGTTCCAGTGCCTGGAACAGAAGTGTGTTCTGTGTGATCTTCAAAAATGAAATGTAATGATACTTCTATAGATCCAATAGGGAAATTTTCTTTTCGCCTATCCCGTCATTCTCTCCGTGACACAGACACATCGCGAAGAGCTCGAATACATCCAAAATCTAGCGTGATCAACACTGTTTTTCATCATCTTTGGGTTGGAATTGGCATATATCGTAACAGCTAGTTTCTCCTATACCATCTCTAATCACTTAAAAGATATCCTTGCTGCCCAGTAGTAGGGCTTAAGCTGCTGCAGTGTTCTTTACGGTCTGCATGCAGCAGGGTAGATATTCTCCATTATTAATGTCTGTGCTCACTGCGCAGCAGTTACTGAGCGACCGTGGCCTAATTTAAATTTGGGTCAGTCTGTTTGACAGTGGTGAGGCAACCAAGTAGCGGTCACAGTTCTCCACACACGAGACTAGACTCTATCTCAAAAGGATTTTAGATCTAAATTAGTGTTATTGCTCTTCTGTCAGACAAGTATGGTTTCATCATATTAAAACTGTCCAACCCGATAGCTGATGCTGAATTATTAAGACATTTTGTGTTCTAGTCCTCCAGAGGAGGCACGTGCACCGGTGAGAGGGGTCGAGGCTGTCTGAGGACTGAAGCCCCTATCTTCTCAGATCCCTTCAGAAGGTCTTTTTAGAGCAGTGGTGCCTACAGCTAGGGCATGACCAAGCATCATCCAAAATTACAAAAAATATACCCTGCAAAAACACCTGCTATCAAGTACCATTAACTGATTTCCTGTAGTAAAATGGTAACTTCTGCTACCATAGAAAGCCTGACTGTTTGTGTTTCTGTCAGGGTCGGTGCCTGTCTGACCCTGTCCTTCATGTGTCTCCTGTTTTGGTCAGCCAGCTTCGTCGGTCATCCCGCCTTTCTCCTCCCCATCTCTTCCCCTACAGCCCCAGTGGGTTCTCCTAACCCCCCAGACTTCTGCATAGCTTAACAGGCTGAGCGTCTGGTCCAGAGGCATTTATCCTCTAATCGACATTTTGAGGCTGACCAGCCTCACCTGGCTGTCTGTATTTGTTGGTTTTCTTCATTTTTTGGTGTTTATTTAGTTATGTTTTTTTCTCTCGGTTATGATTTGCCCTGCTTTTGCATCTGTTTTATATCATTATCCTGGTGTTGTATTGATGTGTGTTGTTAATGTTTCCTAGTTTTTGGTGTTTGTTAAGTTCCCTAGTGTCTTGGCTGTTTGTCGATAATTTATTTCACCTGTTGCTCGTTATCTCTGTGCCTTCCTTGATTGTCTCATGTTCTGTGCCTGCCCCCTCGTTAGCCTGATTGTCTGTGTATTTAAGTTGCCTGCTTACACTCTGTTTTTCAGCCTGTCGTTGTTGTGTGCTGTGTGACTGCTCCCTTGCTCCCTTTTGCAGTTATTATTGTTAGGTTGTTTTAATATTATTTTCTTAGTTGGTGCTGTATTTTTTTGTTTTAACCCCTCATGGTTCTTTTGATTATATTGTTTTCCCTGTTTCTGCAATAAACCCTTTATCATGGAGCTGCTCAGTGGCTTCTTCACCCTCTTCCTCACTTTCATCCCTGCCATGCGTTTGGTGAAAGTAACTCTTGGTTTAAGTTCAATTGGAATTTATATATTATTACTGAAACATGCAGTTGAGGCATACCAGTTTTAAGCAGAAATTATTAATGCTGTGCTTACAGCACCGAGTTACTGGCCACACTAATATTACCTAGGGGTAACCTCACGGATGTCAGGACAAACGCTGTGTAGTGAAAAGGTTGGCTTTTGCGATTCCAGCAGCTCCATTACTGGCTGCAACTAGGAGGTGAACATATGGAATCATTGTACCCATTGAAAGTGTCCCACCGCCATTATGTCATCACTCAAAGCAGAGTGACAATGGGTCTGTAATTAGCGTATGTTGAATGTAACATAGGCAGTCGCCTGGACCCCTGAATGGCGAGATGAAGGGATGACTGACTGCATTATTCTAACGGCCACAACAAAGCTGAAGCATCTCAATGATGGGAAACCCCACCCCACCACCACCACCAGTGGAGCCCCAGGAGGTACGGGTTATACATAAATACTGTCCATTGAGTGGAACCCCCAAACTGGGCAAAAATAAAGCAGAGAAGAAGCAGGACATTGGTAAGTGTGAAGATCATTATATTTGGAGAAGCATTTCTCTGTGTTTCACATTTATTTGATTTATGGACAGTAGTGAGATTACTGAGGGAGCAGGTTATGAATGCTGTTGGGGGGGGCATTTCTTTTGCATAGGGCCCCCACAGACAATTGCTTTGCTTCTGATTGAATGTGACAGTGCTCTAAATTAAACCCTTTCGTGCATAGAATCCACTCTTGTATACAGTTGATTTAGGGCTATTTAAAGTAAGTTCATGGTGTCGGTAACTGCATGGTCGGGAGAAAAGCTTAGTCAAGGATGGTCAGGCCTGTGCTCTGAAGAGGAGGCGTTTAGTAAACCTTGTCTATCAAGTCCAGGATAGTGTAGGGAAAGAATCTAAACATTCTGCATTGTTTTTTTGAATAATTAATGTGTGAAGAGGTGAATTACCTTGATTTAATTGCCTGATGAAGGCCTGTCCATCCATTAACCCATGCAATAAGCACGGCAGCCATCGCTTCTGGCAGTATCCATGGTGACGGTCACATCACCGTGTGCCAGCAAGCACTTCATGGCGATTGGCTAGATGACTGAGCTGCATAGAGAAGGGCGGAATCACTGACTCACTCATTGCCTGGGAGCTTATGGCAGATGCCCGCAGACACATGACACTCTCAGATTTCCAGCAGCAACTTCATGAATTTTTCTGGGTTGGACGACACCCTAATGGGATTATAATTTGGAATTATGGTGACAGTGTCTGGTGCCTTCAGCACAGTGCTTCCACTGTGACATATTAGACTTGTGTCTGATTCCCTCAAATGATGACCCAACACTAGGTAAATTCTTTGTGTGTAAACTGTATTATTTATGTGATGCCTCCGGAATCTCGCCAGACAGCTGTACGCCAGCCGTTCTAGGTTGCCATGGCGATGATGAGTCTGCAGGGGGTTTTCCTGGAAGTTTGAGGTTTTTCTAGTGAAAATCTAGAAGTAGAATAAAGGTGGGAAAGGGAAACTATGGACAACACGCCCTGCAAATACAGTCAGCATGTACATGCCTACGTCTTTATGACATTGGGTGGATCTTTCAAGATGCAAGATTTTTGCTTGTCACATGCGTGAATGTAGTGGTACCCCAGCAGTGAAATTAAATTGCTATAACTTCAGACAATAAACAAGTGCAATAAACAAGGCGGAAGATAAAATTAAAAATAGCAGGTTACCAAAATGTCCAGCCATCAGGAATATCAAGGCAAAGGGGAAAATGCTGTGGGAAGAGGTCATTTACGATGAGTTAACACACTTGTTGTCATGGTGACTGACGTGTCGATGTCCTAGGGGCCCCGCGCTGCTATCAGACCTTTCCTTTGCAACTGGTTACAGTTACCCCCCCGCCGCAAAGAGTAGCAGCAGCTTAGACAATCGTGTCCGACTGCCAGTAAAGGGGGACAGTTGGACACCGTCACTCTCAGCGTCTTTGGGTTCAGTCGATTCCAATGCATTCAGCACATATTCGCCTTTTCAGTGGACAGTTGTATTGTCCTCCGTTAAAATTACAATTAATAAAAACTGAAAATTGTGTTCTAAATGGTCTCCAAAAACATTTTTTCCTGCATTAATTCATAACTGAAGCCCATTAATGTGGTGGTTTTATGGTTTATGGAAATTTCATTAAATCCAGCATCACAAAGTAACTGCTAAAGCGTATCATTATCTTAAGAAGGTTCACACATTCATCTACATAGAATTTCATGTAAAATATTTGGTTTTCCAGTTCTGCTTGGATACTTTTGCACATTTCTAATTATGTTCATGCATTTAGATCCAAAGGATTCAAAAGCTTGTCATTTGTACTAGAATAAGTACTGTCTACAATGACCTTACTTATATGTTTCCTACAGACTGGGTACTTCAACACAGGGTAATAAAATAGGAAAAACACTTAGGTAAAGCACATAATATGTACATTTAAATATGGAACTTTAGATGTCTGGAAGAATTAATATGGATAGATTTGTTCTAAAGAAACTGACACATTGAATGGTTCTTTAATCACTTCAAACTTTCACTTCGTCATTTATTTGTTATGGAGACATGTAACTGACTTTTTAGCATTATAAGTCATACAAATATTTACATACTTAACACAGACTTTATTGCTACGAGGTACTTCCTCCTACGGAACTATCTACGTAGAAGGCAGTGAAACGTGGATCCTTGTAGCCTGTTCATCAGGTGTATCATTAGAGTAATTTTGTGTGATAATCATGCAGTAAAAAAAATTTAGATTAAGCTCCATAATAAAATCAAAGGAAATGAGATGCAAAGAAACAGATCTCATTTGACAATTTGGCCAGACATTAGCCCATAAAGATGTCAATTTTAAAACAGTGGCACAAGTTTTCCAACCAGCCATAATACATGTACTTCTATGCAAATTTACTAGAACTACACATTCACATCCTAATCTGTTTTATAAAATCAACATTTTACTCGATGGTACCATATTAAGGTTTTGTCTGCTTTACTTCCATAAATACAAATATAATCCTGGTCTTCCTATGAAACACCATTTAAGCACAGAAGTGTACAGAAACCAGCCAAAGAGACATACATATGCTGACCGTAATGAACAGTAATCACCACACAAAGACATTCAGCGACATTACAAAGTATGTCGGCTCTTAAGAAAAACTCACACAAAAGTGGCATGATAAAAATCCAAATAAATTGAAAATAAACTCTATCTACTCAAACTGTATCTTCATCTTTCCTCTATAGGTCTACTTGGTCTATAGGTGACCTTCTGTTGCGAGACAAAAATATTTTCAGGCGTGGACAAACCTTTCAACCCTTGAATAACAGCATTCCCTCTACAATATAAAACCTTATATAACCATAACTAACTGCATCAAAACGATAAATCACAGATATATACTGGATCATCGCACTGAATATCTTCATTCAGTCATATAATCAAAAATGCCTGTTTTTTTGTCTTCTTTGAAATTCACCTTAGCAATAAATTAACATAAAATGATATATTTCAACCAAATCATAGATATGCTAAACACTGAATTATGATATTTACCCAACTGACATCATAGAAAAGAGACAGACATTTCATTAGAAAATAAATACACCCTCTGAAATGAATTATTTTAACGTATACAAAATGTAGTTACACTAAACGAAATACCTCTTGTGGTAATATTTAAGAAACCTCATGTAAATATTTCAGCAGAACAATTTATAATTCTGCATCATTTAATAAATAAAAGTGAGCATGAGGCACAGCTGCCCCTTTGTAAACTACATCAGGTATGAAAACAGTGACAGGTCCTTAATTTGGAACTGAATCGCCCAAGTCAGCAGGTAACCACAATAACAGACCACGGCAAAAGGATCCAAGGAAGGCTGCTGGTGTGACCTTTATCAGATTACTACCAGTCTTAGATTTCAGAAATGCTGGTTAATTAACAGCCTCATTGGACTACCTCAGCACCTCACTCAGGCTTACCCCCTCCCTGCCACCAGGGGTCGCTATTTTATGAAGACAAGGCCTGCAAGCACACCGTATCCCAAAATGAGGAAGAGAACCTTGAGTAGACGGTCATGCTTGTCCTCGAGCTCATGGGACAGTATTTCGAAGAAGGTGACAAAGAGGAACGTGCCAGCAGCCAAGCCTTGGAGCACAACAGAAGCGATGTCGCCAGCCAGGCTGTGGGCACTTTCGATGCCCATCCCCAGCCCTATTCCCAGAGGGATCATGAGGCTGACAGTGACCCCGAGCTTGCTAGCATCCCGCATGGGCAGGCCCGTTTTAGCCACACTGATGCCGAGAGCCACAGCGGCCAAGGTCTCATGAACAGCCACCCCTACAAAAAGTCTTCCCAGCTGGACCCCGTCCTCCTGCAGCCCCAGGGCCAGCCCCTCAAAGACAGAATGGGCAGAGAGGGCCAGAACCAGGCTGGCAAGCCTCAGCGGACCTGCCCGCGCTATCTCTGAAGGGCTGAGGCGTCCGTGGTGGTGGCCATCCTGGTGGGGACCGCGAACAGAGGCCCTGGGGGGTGCGATAAATGGTGCGTCGTACTCAGAGTCACTACCGGCCTCTGAACCCCCTGCGTTGAACGTCTCCAAGTCAATGAAAGATGGCTTCTCTCTGCGGAAAGTCAGCACTGTTTGCTCCACAAACACTGTTAAGAAAAACCCAAGCATCATCATGGTCTCTGCCAGGGGGTAGTCTGTCTGAACATGCACCACATTCAGGACAAGGAGCACCTGAAAGAAGAAAAAGGCCAGGAAACTTCAATGTATTCATTTTTCATGAACATAAAACGAGCATTGAAAGTTAGAAGCATGTTACAGTTTTTCTCAACATACCTTCTCCCTCACTGCAGGCAGGAGGGCATTGAAACAGGTTGCCAGGAAGACACCACCACCAAAGGAATTGCAGAGAGCTAAAATCTTCCTGTATCGCTGGGCTTTTTCATAGTCAATTTGCAGGACCCTCACTGGGATGAGGATTCCAGCCAGCATGAGAACAAACACTCCCAGGAGACAGAGCACTTTGGCCACGATGATCTCCATTGCTGCCAGAGATGGAGGGTTTATAGGGGCACCTGGGGACAACAGAGTTCCGCCGCCTTCCACTCTGCTGGGTCACCAAGGGAAAAGAGGGCAGAAACTCCCTTGCAAGACTTCAAAAACCATCTTTGCTCTGTGTCCAGCTGAGGGTAAGAATATGTATTTTAATACTTACTGTAACATCAGCTATACAAAACTATAAAAATGAAGTAACATGATAAAACATATGGTATATTTCGTCAAATATATGTAGACTATCGTTCAATAACGCAGTACTTACATTGGTGATTAAAATTCTTGACAATTACACTTTACTCATGAAAATTAAGAATAACACAGAGAACTTCTTCTTTTAACGTGCATGCAGCATGCAATTAAGGTCTTACATAAACCATATTAAATTACCATATTGTAATGTACAAACGTAAACGACTAATAAAAACTATATTGTTCTGGCTCATTGACTTGGTTCATGGCCCAGAAATGCCACACGGTATATACATACATTGGTATTTTACAAATTAGCATTTGATGCATCACACCTTTATTTTGTGAAAATTGCAGGTAAATTACAAAAATCACCAAGATATTTCTAGTTGCGAAAGAACCATCGATACTGGTTTTTATCAGCTATCATAATAACGTATGTTACGAGGTACGGAAGCTCATCCGAAAATCAAGCTGCACGTAAACCAGTAGTAGTACCTAGTATGAAACAGTTAACTACCTGACACGGGGATATAAAGACGTAAACAAAATGCTTTCACCTTCACATCCTTCTTCGGCTTCGCTTCCGTCTTCTGCCGGGGCACCTCTTGTAAGTCCCGCCCACGTTTTGATATTATTGGCCACATGGAATAATGTTTGATCGATGATTGGAGAAAAAAACAATCAATCACATTTCTTTCATCATAAATTACGCTAAAGTATGACGTACATACTTTTTTTTTTACCTTCCCCTTTAAATGACTCTGGCTTCAGGTTAGCGTTTTTTTCCTCCCAGCCCTTTGCAAGCCACTTTTCGTGGTCAAGGTCGAGCCAATCTTTGGCAGCGTAGCCCAGAAAGCTGGGGTACCCCCTCGATTCCATGGGGGGGTCATTAGCAAGGGGAAAGCATCCCAACTCCGTATAGAGCGCAAACCTTGCCGCTGGAGCCGTGCTGTATTTTCTTAAGAGTAAAATAGTTTTTGATCATAGGTGCATATTCATATTTAAAATGTAAAGCGTTGTTTAGTTAAAGCCCTTTAAATGGTGAGCCTGTTCCATTATAGCCCAATTAAAGAAATGAAACATTAGTTGTAATAGCTATTTAGTAATTAACCAAATTAATTTAATGGGAAATGTATTTATTGCTAATTATGTTCGCCCACTCTTGCTAGCTTTACTAGTTATGGCAAATATGCAGAGTGATGTTAATGGGCTTCTAGAGGAGACTGACAGACACCATGCTCACATGCAGAATGCAAACATTACCTCCCAAAGAAATGAGAAGTCACATTTTCCCATCACGTCTAAATACCATGTTTCAAAACCTTTATTTCAACTAGCCTGCATGCAATGCAAAACTCCCTCTCTCCAAGGAAACAACAATTTTATCCACAGAATGGACTGGATTAGAATTGTCAATATAACCAACTGTAAGGAAAACTAACAAAACGGAACAGAAGGGGATTCATTTTTTTCCCTTAGACTGACAGTTGCACTGTGGCTGTTGGTGAACCTCAATTTGGTGTTATGGATCCGCAACAGGAAGTAGACAAAAAGATTAATGAAGGCAGTCACATTCAAGAAGTCCACAGATTTGTTTAATCAAACAGGGGAGAGAGAGAGAATGAAACAAGTTATCAGGAAGGAGCAGTTTTAGGAGGTCGTAATTAAAAAATAATCAACTCACAAAATCTTATGGAACTCTTAGGGAAGACCGCATGAACTGTTTCTCACACAACCAACAAAGGATGTCATAAAAAAGGTCAGTTAATGATACACTACTGAAAGCTCAGAATGATGTAGTTGGCCATTTCTTATACAAACAGCTGTGCAAATGTTAATAATTGCATTGATGTCATGAAGAAAAAATAATTTCACAGGCTAAGTTTCGCTCCTGGGGGAGCGGATTATTACTTCCTTATATGACAGGGTCCACCTGCTGAGAATAGATCTGCATGACAGCTAAACCACATGCTACACTGACAGCATTTACTCCACTATAATGAATGTGACCTTTACATGGTTGTGAAAACTGCTGTGACTGTTCCAGAAACAACCTCTCTTCAGTTAGTATTTTTTTTTGGTTTTTGTAGATTTTCCTCTTATTTTAAACAATAGTCAGACAGACAAAAGGGGCCAGACATGCAAGTTAAACACTTTATATCCCTGGAGTTGGAAAAAATAAATGAAATTAACATGAGGGCTGAATGTCTTCATTTCATGAATATATCCTCATCTGAAACAAGATAAAACATAAAAATTACCGGGAGAATGTCACAGTTTATGCACCATGCTTAGGTGATCCAGTCAGATTTTCAAAGCCCTCAGGTAGCCTTACCGGCGTATCAAGGCTGATCCTCATTGCTGGCACTCGGTGTTCGGCTGCGAATCTGACTCCTTAGCTGCTCGATCAGTTCTGGGTTCTGCTGCTGCATCTGCTGTGCAAACTGCTGGCCCCTACATGGTCAAGCAAGACCAACAGGTATCTCACTACAGCATACAGCCACTGGGGGGAGCCCTAGAGGTACCCAACATGCTACTGCAGCATTCTGGAATGTGCCCTTCTGCCGCTCTACTGGTGCTTCTTCTAATGATCTGCACGATCTCTGGACATGAGAATCGACATGGAAGTCAAAGTGAAAGCCCTTAACCTGCATGCAAACCCTAACACGAGCCAGAAAACCGGAGTCTGTCCATATCACTTACGCTTGGATGAGGCCAGAGAGGTCATTGGCACCGCCACCAGGAGCAGCAGCCCCCCCAACAGGACCGTACGCTCCTGACATCATCCCTGACATCCTGAACAGCACAGAGAGGTGAGACAGTTCATATACTGTCACCTTACACACCAAAAAGAATTTCATGATGGCCGTACAATTAAAGACGTTTTTATTTGGCTGAAATCAGATGACTGAAAGGTGTTATCACAACAACATGTCACTATAATGGTCACGTCTTATCACTTACAGCTGCTGTACTTGTGGGTTATTCATTAGAGACGACGCCTAAAACAAAAAAGATAACAATCCATTAAAAACAGTAATCCAGGGGTTAGTAAATAACTTGATTATCAGAGGGATGGAGATCGATTCAAATTTTGATCTTACCATGTTCATAAACCCAGGATTACTAAGCAAACCAGCCAGGTCAACTCCACCCATCCCACCCATCTGTGAAAGGGAGATGGTGCAGTCAACCACAGCAAGACATCAGACATACTCTCATATACTGCTAGTGACCCACATCCCCCTGTTCTCCCCTACAGATACAGATGTTAATATTGACTAACCGGGCTTGATGTCTCCCTCATTTTCTGTTCAGCGATCTTCAGGTTCGATTTGTAGGTCTCGTTGTCTGGATCCAACTCCAACGCTTTCTTGTAGTAATTTACTGCTTCCGTGTGTTTATTTAAACTTGCCAGAGCCAATCTTCACAGAAAGACAGACATTCACATTATAACCAAAGAGTGCCGAGTGGTGAGGAACCCCGTCATCCGGGCCTCTTCCTGCCGGTGGTCGGACTTACCCCATTCTCCCATAGGCTTTACTGTAACTGGGGTCTATCCCAATAGCAAGCTCACAGTCCTGTACCGCCCCTGCATAATTCTCCAATTTGCTGTAAGCAGCAGCCCTGAAACATCAGAAAGCAACTTTTGCAAATATATTTGAAGGGGGAGAAAAAAAATAAGGATTTACCCACTTGGTAATAGTTCCTAGCTATGCGGACACCTCTCTTCAGGAAACCTAATAGGGCTGCCCGATACATCATTTCAGAATCACCGCCATGTGCACAAGCGTAATCAATCGCGTTTTTCAGCACTGCTTTGTGTTTGCTGAAAATCCGCAGCAACACCACCAACTTCTTTGCTGCACATTATTGGTAAATAAGCTCTGTTTGGTTATACTCTGTTTCAGGGAATTTCATCTTTTTGTGTTAAAAATATAACAGTATCACACACATAATTTCACGTATTGTGGTTATGCTACAGCGACCCAAGATAGTGGACCTACTAAAACTCCACACATACTTCATTGCATATCTGCGTAATTTTTCCCCACACACACACACCTGTCAGAATACTATAGCTTGTATTTCATTAACTTCCCTACCCCTTAAAGCACTGTATATGTGCTCCTAATTAATTCACTTGCCATACCTGCAGGTTACATTGTACAAATGAGGCTGTCGGGTGAAGAAGCACAAACAAGGTAAATACCTATTGCAATAATACACTGCACTTTTCGGGTTTAACTCGATGGCCTTAGAGTACAACTCCACCGCTGCATTGAAGTTATCGATTTTCATCTGGTCGTTACCTTTAAAAAGTAAAAAAAAAAAAAAAAAGGCACCAAACGTTTTAAATTCAAATATTAAGACTGAGCCAAAGGATTAACCACCTACAGGAACCAACCTTCTGTCTTTAGTCTTTCTGCCTCAATGACTTGCTCCTCAGTCGGTGAATCTGCCACTAAGTTTATCTTTACTTCTGGGGTCTCCTGGGACTGACAGAGACATGGAATTTCAGCATTAATATAACACCACTGAATCTATTAATACATGCTCACTAAGGACATCTGAAAGCCCACATTATGAATTCAATTGTACCCAATTACCGTTAAAGTAGCCAGTGCAAAAATCTCTGGTAACGTCTGTTTGACTGCAAGGCTCTGGTCGTCAATTGAGACACCAAAAGCTGTTTCCAGGCATTGTATAGCAACTAAAAAAGACAGAACAACATGCTTTGAAACCCATTTATCAGTGTAAAAAGAAATGGTTAGTGATCAGATGGCTGTAGGGTAAGTACAGTGTTTCTCTTACCCTCCAAGCTCTCCTGTGCATCTGATGACAGACCCCCGGAGTTTAACTGCTCGTGTAGAAACTGGATGATGGAGAATGCTAGACGCTTTGTGTCTGTCATTTTGACCTGAAGGTCTAATCTCTGTCAGCTATATTTTAAGTAAGCAGCTGTAAGGAGGACAGAATACGTGAATCTGAGCAGCAACTGAACAGTGTATTTTAATGCTAAACTAAAGGTGACCCAATTAAAAATGAGATTATTATGTATAATCCACTAAATATTAGCACACAAAAAGAAATGTTTTGATAAATTAATAAAACTGAGTAATAACCCAAGAGTAGCATTATCATCGATTCGATTCTAATTGAAAATGCAGCAAATACAATCGTAAAATGAGCGCATACAAACACTCGACTTACAGCCATTACATGTGTAGATGGAGGAACGAAAGCGCGTTAAAACCCAAGGCGCCTCAAAAACATGCAACATACATCTAAGTGGGACAGCAGAGCCCAGAAGGCATGTCAGCTACTCATCACAAACTCGCAAACATAACCAGTCGGCCCACGAAACCAGGCTACGGTACCGGCACCACCTCAGTGTGGATGTAAGGATAAGCGTGAGGGAAAGGGTAAAACCACACCGGTAAATACGACGTCAACGTGTCACTCTCCACTCGTCCTAATAACTACTTAGTTTACAGTCAGCAGAGTGAGGCGGCTCGGGTCAATGGAAACCGAATATTGCAGTAAAGGGGTGGCGGCTAGCCTGTTAGCCTGCTACCTTATTAGCCTGTTAGCTTGCTAGCTTATTAGCTGGTTATTACTTTGCTAGCCTGTTAGCTGGTTAGCGTATTAGCTTGCTAGCCGTTAGCCTGCCGTGCGGCCTTCCTTTAGCTACAAGGCTAGCTAAAAACATGCTGGACTAAATGCCGCACAATGGGGTTTCCCATGGGATCTAGGGCTCCAGATCACCGGCTCCTTATCCAACAGGCATTATTCTTAATGAGAATTCATGCGGCGTGGCGCCTCGCACTGCGCGGCCGTCAAACACTTAGTAAGGCGGATTAACCGGTGGGAAACTCCGGTCTTACCGCTGCTCGCCGGATCTCGGTATGTGCAGCAGGTAAACGGGGGCGGCCGTCTGCGCGTCTCATGTCTAAAGCGTCACGCCTGCGTCCGGGTTGCTTCCAGCCCACGCTGCTGGCGCTCACTGCCCCTACTTGTAGAGGAGGTCACAAAGCTGATTGTAAACAATGATGGAAAGTATTGTGAGGAGAGAAAGAAATATATAATGCCTGTTGCAACGACATATGGCTCTTTCATGTATATTAAAAGCTAATGCTGAGTCATGGGTATCTAAAACAATGACAGCAATAGAGACGCAGGGAAAAAAACAAACAAAAAAAATGCTTCACGTTTTTTCTTCCTGGTTAATGGTTAACTCGTGGTTTGTTCCTATTTATTGCATTTAGCAGGGGAAAACGCACATTACGGTTAATGAGGCACCAGTTAAACCTAGTTGCATGTGCTTGGACCGTGAGAGGAAACCCACACTCAAACAGAGCCGGGAAGCATTTAAACCTCCAGCCCTGTAGCCTGTACTACGAAGCGGAATTACTGGACTATCGGGGTAAATTGTCGGATTTAAGGTAGTCTGGGTAAAATGTAAATGTACGAATATGCAGTCCATTTAAACTGTGGTACCTTAAATACCTTAACCCGTATAAGCCAGTAACCCCACTTCATAGTACAGGCCAATGGAGGTGTGAGTTAACATTTCTACTCGCTGAGCCATCCAAACCGAACAACGTGCAAAAAAGCTGTTTATTAATTTCTGATAATGTAATCAACTTTCACAAATTTCTTTCTGCCAGGAGCCATAGGGTGGTGCTGGGGTTAGTACTGTTCCCACAGGCACCAGGGTTTGAGTCTCCCGGCCTGATGTGTGAGGAGTTTGTATGTTCTCTTCTTGTTGTTGTGGGGTTTCCTCCAGGTTCTCTGATTCCCCCCACAGTTCAAACACACCCATCCATCCATTTGATCTAAAACTGCTTGTTCTATTCCAGGTTGGTTGGTTGGTTGGTTGGTGGGTTGGTTGGGGCAGACCCTATCCTAGAAGCTATGAGCACAAGGCAGGGAACAACCCATGATGGGATGCCAACCCATCATAGAGCTTACTGGTGGAACTAGGGGGAAACTAGAGTACTCAGAGGCAACCCCACAGGGAGAACATACAAACTCCACACACATGAAATCCTGGCACACACTTAATCCTTAATTAGGTGTGAGGCCACACCACTAACCATTACATCACCACTCGCTCCTGTCCAAAAGATGAATTGGGGTTTCCAAATTGCGAATGGTGTGTGAGTTTCCTGTGATGGGTTGGCACCCCATCCTGGGTTATTCCTGCCCTATGCCCATTGCCTCCTGATTCTCACAGCCTCATATAGGATGGATGAAGTTCTTTGATAGTAAACGTCCATAATTTATCTTAGAATATTGTATTTTCACTTTATCCTGTGCTTCTCAAATTCTCGATCACTGCAAGTTCAATAGGGTAAGTGGCTATTGAAAATCAATGGAATTATATTTTTAAGATGTTACTCTAAGACTTACCTTTCAGTATTATACACAAGGTTAACCGAATCTATGAAGTACTGTAGCAATTACTCAAAAGCTGCTGTTTTTGCTGGGGCTTTGTTTCTCACATCCCTGGAGGTCTAGGATTACGTGTGCAAGTCTCAGCCTACGGCAAAGTCAAGTGTGTAGGTTCCAGCCTGTGAGCAAAATAATAGCTTTGGAACAGGAAACTTCCCAGGAGATTTACAGTAGAGGCAAATGCTAATCCAGGTGATTATGATGATAATTTGGACAGTGTCAGGGCTGTACTGGGGAAGATTCCTATTTCGTTAACAGTACATTCAATGTAAAATTAAATAAGCAATATTATTTAACAATATATAAAATTTATCAATACAGTACAAATGCTTATCTGATAATTTATTTTATTGGTTTGCAAATTAAGCAGTAAAAAGTGAAAAATTTATTAACTGGAGTGAGATCTGTCAGCACTGATTAGATCATTGAACAAGCCTTGAAAACTACAAAAGTTACACTTTCACATCTGAAGTATAATTTTGATAAACACAATTGCTTGCTGTAAACACCAAAGATTTTCTGAGTGCAGCCTGATAAGCTGCATGTCTTACGTCCGTGTGGGTCTCAGCTGCATGATGTCACCCCATGGGTTTGAGTATTATCCAGGCTAGAAACTGTAAACGAATGTTGTCTTGGAGTGCTGGTTCTCCAGGGAGGGTCAGATGAAAAAATCAAGAAAACACCATGTCATCCTTCTGTGCACAAGTGCAGTTTGTCTGAAACTCGTGGGGTACTCCGTACTTACGATGAGCAAAGAAAGTGACTTGTAAGGTATTTTTTTTTATTCTTTGATTGTTAAGATAAATATTTTATCATTTAAGAATGCTGCATTTTTAAATCGACGATAAGTTTAAAATTAACT
>JAABNX020000038.1:21670082-21686213 GCA_015163995.2 Mormyrus lacerda
TCTTTGATTGTTAAGATAAATATTTTATCATTTAAGAATGCTGCATTTTTAAATCGACGATAAGTTTAAAATTAACTAGTATATGTTATTTTAATGGCAGGAAATTGATTCAGTATCTATTTAGGGACAAGATTAAATACACAACCTGTGGTATTGTTGACGTTAAACGAATATATAATTTAGGAAAGCATTTGGACTCCGATTGAAGGAGAGAGAACGCAAAGACCCAGAGAGTTGTAAGTGATCAATATGTCAATCAAAGAAGCAGTAGGTTTAGCGCTGCTAATGGGTCAGTTACCAGAGGATCTGGAGATCAGGTCCAGCGTGGTGCGGGTCTTCATTAGCTCAACATTCTCAGGTAAGAGATGTCCATCAGCTCACCTCAGGCTCTGTGCTTTGCCCACACATGACTCATGTTAGCATACTGACAGTATATCCAATCGATCTGGCTGTTTGCAGATATGATCAGCGAGAGGGATGCTTTATTGGAAAAGGCATATCCAGAAGTTCAAGCTTTCTGTCAGAGTTTGGGCCTAGTCTTTGAGGTGTGTGGTTTATGACTTGAAAATCTCTGTAACACTCTTTGTGTGTGTGTGTGTGTGTGTGTGTGTTTGCTTGTGACTGCTTACAAACAGAAACCCATATCATGGATAACAGCGAAATTCATGCATGTTTTTTTATTGTTTACCAGGGTCATTGATAGAATAAAAGCAAGAGATCTGCCTCTTCATGATTAGTAACATACCTCAATAGAATTGATGTCTTTTTGGCATTCAGTCAAACGAAAATCCATTATAATTCCTATTTCAATTTTACGTATCTACAAGTTTTGCAGATATGCTTGGTTTTGCCATTTATTTTACTTAGGCAAGATAAAATGTTTAATATTAGTGGTTTTGTGGGGGAAAAAGTTTAAATGGTTACTGAATTTAATTCTGTATAACTCAGGTTCGGTTAGATTCTTAAAATATGTGGTTGGGCAACATGACCTTGTATTGGAAGATAAATTATGGAGGATAGATGTTTGGAGATATTTCAGCAGTCTGCCAGTAGCCGGGTCCATCCATCCATGTTGTAGTACAGTGTTGCTGGGGGCCTGGGGTCTATCCCAAGGCACCTCGGAGTCCGGGGACAAAGCCATGTGTGAGAAATAATTGTTTATAAAAAACCGGGAGGGACTAAACAGAAAGGAGAACATTGTAGACAATTAGGAATAAATGATATGGTACATTCTTATTTAGTTAAATATTTTTTCTGAACAGAAATATTTGTTTTTTATCTATTAGTTTACTGTTGGGGCAGGGAACCCTAACTAGGCCCTGCCAGGTTATTTAATGTTATTGTTTGTACTTCTTGACAGGTATTACTTGTGTTTCTTAATATCATTTCCAGGTTGTGGATTTAAAATGGGGGATTTGTCATGCGGTTGCTGTGGATCATATGACCCCTGAACTGTGCCTAGAGGAGATACAGTCCTGTAAGAGGGTGTCCGTGGGCCCAAGCATCACTGTGAGTTGAATATGTCTTTAGCTTTTCTAGTATTATGTATGCAGCTTTGAGTGTTGAAGGTTTGAATAAAGGTTCTTAATCTTACTGCTATTTGTGATACTCGTTTTCCTTGGACATTTAAGGTTCTACTGGGAAATTGCTATGGACATCGCCCTATTCCCCGGCTGATCCCAGAGAATGAGTTTGAGTTGCTGTTGTCCAAACTGGCTCAGAATGAGGAGGGAATAAGGTTCTTGAGCCAGTGGTTCTGGAAGGATGATAACTCTGCTCCGCCCACCTATGTCCTGCAGCCAATAAGCACTCACTTCCCTTATTATTCTGACATTGGATCTGAAGATGGTTCCTTACGTGACAGTGATGTCATCAGCTGGCAACTGACCGAGGCTCGGATTTTGGGGCTCCTTCGTACCGCTGCCCTGCAGGCTTCTGAGGAAGGAGAACTCGGCACAGAGCAGAAACAGAAATACTTTAAATCTGGTCTGAGAATTGCATTGAACTGTGTAGTCATTAATAGAATACAAGCTGAAGTTTTCCAGAAGGTTATAAAACAGTCACTGAAGTGTCTTTTCCCCACTTCTCTACTTTCCAGTGAGCGAGTGGGAGATTGGACAGGGCCTCCTTGGGATTCGAAAGAGCAACCAGCATGCTGTGGTTTTTGTGAGGGAATTACCACGGCTGAAAAAGAACGAAAGCCAGGGGGCGCTCAGCAAGTTTGTTGACTTCACTGCCGATGGTCTGGTAGATACCGAAGCGCAGGACCTTCTGTCAGCGCTCAAGTCGCGCATCTATGCCACGTGTTCTGGCTTTCTGAATTTGCATTGTTTGGAGCTTAGGAAAGGCAGAATTGATCCTGGCTGCAAAGAACATGCCTCGTATCTCCAAAGTTTCTGTGAACAATTTGTTTCTCACATGAAGGCAAAGATCAAGTGGGCAACAGCACAGACACCAGATCAAGAGTGGTGCTGGTTGCTGAAAGAGATCAGCCATCACCTGGTGCTAAGTTCCGCTAAGTGTAGCATCTTTTGTGGAAGAGAACATCTCTTGGGCAGGCTATGTCTCCACGTGTGGGAATCTGCCAGTGACAGTCACTCTCCGCTCATTGTGTACGGACCTTCTGGAATCGGCAAGACCGCGCTATTGTGCAAACTGGCGCAGGAGATGCGTGGGGTTCTGGGCCCGAAGGCCGTGGTTGTCCTCAGGCTTTTAGGAAGCTCTCCCTTGAGCTCTGACATCAGCTCTGTCCTCAGGAGCATCTGTTTACAAATATGCGGAGCCTGTGGTTTACCGCTGCCAAACTCACTAACCACCAACAACCATGAAGCTCTAACGAGGTTTTTTCATCTCACTCTTACTAGGGTATCACAAAAGAGGCAGCCGCTTCTCATTATACTGGACGGCCTAGACTATCTTTCAAAGACCTGTCATGCTCACAAGCTATACTGGCTTCCCAAAGAGATTCCCCCAAATGTCCATCTTGTGGTGTCCACGCAGACAAACAGTCAACATATTTTAAATAACTTGGAGGGATCGATAGAACCAAAAAACTTCTTTGAGGTTGAGCAGCTGACGTTTGATCAAGGAAAAGATGTCATCCATACTTACATGAGCAAAGTGAAGCGTTGCCTGACTCCAGAGCAGCACAACGTGATTCTGAGCATCATACAGATCTCCGGTAATCCATTGCTGCTCAAGCTGGCTCTGAACACAGCAAGGCGTTGGGCGTCATACACCCCGGTTTCAGAGGAGCAGCTGGGCACCACCTTGCAGCAGGCTGTCTACATATTATTCCAGGGCCTGGAGAAGAAACATGGGAAGCTACTGGTCAGCTCTGCACTTGGATACATTGTATCATCAAGGTATAAAATAGTTTAATTTGGCATACCTTTATTTCATCTCAATATACCAATGCAATGGTCCTTACTTGAGCTTATTGTAATACTGTATCGTCTCTTTTCTCAGAGATGGGGCATCAGAGGCGGAGCTCCGTGATCTGCTTTCGCTGGATGATGAGGTACTAGCTGAGGTGTACCAGTACAAGTTGCCTATAACTCACACTGCTGTCCGTCTTCCCCCCTTGCTGTGGACACGACTGAGGCATGACATTGATGAATATCTACTGGAGAAAGAGGCAGATGGGATCAAGGTGCTTGGTTTCTGTAATAGGTAATGTAAGACACCTTTCTTATAGGGAATATGAGTATATGCATTTGGAAACCACTGGACATGTTTTCATCCATCCATCTTCCGACGACTTTTCCAATGCAGAGTCACAGGGCAGAGATTAGCTCCTAGATTACTAGCAATCAGCTACTGTATAGGCTCACTTGTAGCTATGCCTTTTAGAGTATTTCTCAGTGCATAATTGTATACATCCCAGGCATTTTACTGAAATGGTGCAGGAGATGTACCTGTCTTCAGAACAGAGGACCAAGAGACACCAGGTGTTTTCCGAGTACTTCCTGGGGCGTTGGAGCCAAAGCAGAGTCAAACATCTCCAGCTGCCTTCCTTTCAAACCAAACTGAATGCTGACAGGAAGGTATTTATGTAATACAAAATTCACTGATAAAATAATGAAATAACCGTACCTGAATCCCTCATATGAAGGGCCATATACAGGCAGTCCCCGAGTTAAGAATGTCCAAGTTGCAGACAATCTGTACTTATGAATGGATGCCATAAAGTCTATTATATCAAAAACCTGAGTTAAATACAAAGGACTATAACAAATGCACGCACTTTATGACACTTTATGAAAACATTACTATATACTAAGACAAGCATTTGACTAACTGACGTTAAATAAGAACCATATGTACATGTACAAATTCAGATCTTTTTCATAAGCTGAGGACGTCCTGTAAACACGAGGCCCTGAGGAGCCTTGTTGTTAAATGCTGAAAGGTGTTTTCATTCCTTTTCAGGTGATTTCTCAGCCCTTATGGTTTGCGGAGGGTGTTGCCAATAAGCGAAAGCTACGAGAGCTACCTTACCATCTGATTCATGGGGGGAGCTGGGAGGAGCTGCACCAGGAGGTCATCGGTAAGGCCGTGTCTGCATTACTCACCAGGAGTCGTCAAGTCGGCCGCACACAGACGACCATGTCTGTGGCAAGACTCGTATATGTCCGTGACAAAGTGTTTTGACTGAGAAAAAAAAATATGTAGACCGGCGCTATTCAAATCACGGTCCTCGAGGTCCGAGCACTGCTGATTTTCCAGCCTCCCTTTACCTGTGAGCCAGATGTGAAGCCTCTGATGCCACAATCAGAATCAGTAATTATTAAATTGACTACCTGGAAGAACTGAAAACAAGGCCGGGATTTGGAATTGAGGGCCAGATTTGAAGAGCCCTGAGGCAGGCTTTGTTTTTAAATACCATACCCATGATAAAAGTGTTGCATTTTGATCAAAGTCCACTATGATGTTGACTGCTGTTACTCACCAAAATAGACATGGTGAATAACAGATCATGTACCCAGATTCAGCATTCCAATGCTGGTATTCTGAAGACAGTGCCCATGGATCACTTATTTTTCCCAGGCAATGCAGAGTGGCTATGGTGTCAGATCATGACCTGTGGAGTGGCCAGCATTATCGAGGACCTGTCACTCTGCCTGGAGGTCCACGACTGTCCTGAGGTGGAGCTGGTCCGAGACATGTTCCTACTCATGAAACCTACTTTCGACAGTATAGAGGGACAGATGGGTGAGTTCACATCAGTATGCCAGTAACTTTTTCTTAATTGCTTATTTCACACTTCTGCAAGGTTCCATATGAGTGAAAGAAAAAAAAATTCTGTTGGAACACATTTAAGGTGCTGTGTCATGCTCTAACGCTGACTAAATATGTATTCAGCTCTTCAATGTGTACTCATGTAGCTGCTTAAAATTATGATGTTACAGTAGTGTTTTCTACTAAAGCCTGCGTTTTTAAATCCCTAAAGACCCATCCATCTTCTACACTGAGATTTTTGCCAGGCTGTACTCCCTTGCTGAGATGTATCCTTCTGTCATTGGTCGACTGTACTCCCAGTGTCGGGACTGGTTCGATTCATCACCCAATCCAGTTCTTGTTCCCAGTTGTGGCTTCTTTCAGTCACCAGGAGGACCACTGAAGACAGTCCTCACTGGTTCCCAAAAAGGTGCATATAACCTTCTACAGTTTTATCTTCTGCTGTACAGTAAGTGGAACGAGGTTTATTGTGGATTATTTCTACTTTGCTAGATTCAGGTCTGCTTCAGGGTCTGGAGCAAAGATACTGGGTCCTCGATATTCGCTGCTCCCATATGAGTTGTTTACTTACACATCGGTACATATTCCCCGGACATATTTTTACACTGAGTGAGGAGCAATAATAGTGTCACAATCACCAGGGACGAGCAAGCGAGCAGCAACCCAAAAAGCGGCGGGTAGGCAGGATGACGGGCAACAAGGGTTTAATCGAGACGTCAGGGTAACGAACACGAGACATTACAATGACTGATCTGGGCATACAGACTGAGACACGGACTAAGTACACATGAAAAGCTAAACTGAACAAGCAACAGGTGAGTACAGTTAGAAATCGACACGAGGTAACGAGGTGGGCGTGGCACACACGAGGATCGGACGGAGCTGGGCGTGACAAATAGGAAGGATAAAAAAATATTTTAATACTTTATTAATAATTTTATGGTGTTTTTAATTATTTGAACAATTTGGTTTGGAATGTATCTTTCACATGGTGCATTAGTTCAACTGATGTCTGATATGTGTCATTTTGTTATAATTCAGGTACAATACCCCCCCCCCCCATATATCTGTCCCCATTACTACTGGTTACAAACTGACGGCTTCATTTTTCAGGGATTGCTGGAATGGATATTTGCCAGGAAAAATGTCTCCTGGCAGCAGGCTCAACAGATGGCAGTGTGATAGTGTGGCACCTGGACGACCTGGGGGTCGCCCACACACTTACTGGGCACACAGGTGAAGAGCCCACACATTTACAGATTGGCAGTTTCAGACTACAAGTTTCTTTGTAAAATTACTTTACATATTTCTTTATTTCTATATATAACCATTTTCAATAAGAGACAAGCAGAAATGTTTGCTGAATTTGTAGCTTAGCACCGGTTAGTGTGAGGCGTCTCAGTATGTGTGTCTGCGTTCTGCACAGGCGCTGTGCTGCAGGTGAAGATAGTCAGCAGAGGGACCCGGTGTCTGTCCCTGGCGTGTGACGGAACGCTGCGGATCTGGAGCCTCCTGAGTGGCAGGCAGCTGCACGTCTTAGACGAGTTTTCCACAGATGCCCAGCCTCCATCACAGATGCATGTGGTTGAAGGGATGCCGCTGTTCTGCTCCTCATGTGGAACAAAGGTGTGTTCATCTCCCAAGGGTCATGGCTATGGGAGTTTCTACTTTACCCCATACTGCCTATTTTTCATTTGGGTGCTTTTTTAGGCGATCAGTAACTATGTTTTATGAGCCAATTATTTGGCATCACTCATATTGGGCACGGAGATGTTTATCCATTTTTAAATCCTTGAGCAACAACTCAGTTATCTGTGTGTCCTTCATACTATGTCAAACACTGCAGTGCAGTGATTATGTCATTTATGTGTTAGGTGTTTGTTTCGGACTAATTGTCTAGAATAATTGCGCATTTATTCCTAACAGATAAAAGCATGGCACCTTGAAACAGCAGAACCAATTTTCCAGCTAGAAGGTGCTGCTGAGGAGTTGATCATGCTGGGGTTTCTGGACGAGGCACTCGCGGTCCTCACCAGTCAAGGACTCCTCACGCTATACGACTCGTCTTCCGGTGTGAAGAAAACACAGGCCTGCTTAACGGCTGATCAGCAGAACCTGACCCCCACATGTACAGTGGCCCTTCCGACTCGAGGGGCACTGGTCGTCGGGTCCAAGGAGGGCATCCTTTATCTGGTACTGATCTGTGTGAAACACATGGCTGCACTGTTCCATTTAATACTAGGTAACAGTACTGTATTTGGTGTTGCAGTCAAGACTCGCCTGAGCATTCCCAGTGGTCACATGTTTATATTTGTAGGTTTCAAGTCAGGGGTCACAGGATGTGGCAAGACTGTCCTCTTCAGTTTCATTCCTCATCCTTTCTGGCGATGAAAAGCTACTGTGTGCTGGTACTCTCAAGATGTTCTTAAGATAACTGAGATCAGATTATGTGCCATTATAACTTTTTATGAATCTTATGCAGAGTTACAGAATATTCTGTTTTGGATATCTGCTCCTCATCACATGGGCCAGTATCTGACTTAATTTGTTGGGACGTAGGTTACGAGAAGCAGGTAGCCATGTTCGATGTCCAGGCTAGCTTGATGCGAAGGTTCCTGGCTGAGGCGTTCCAGCACGAGCACGCCGTGTGGACGGCAGCCATACCCAGCCATCGCAGGGTGCTCATCACCAGCTCTGAGGACCACATCATATGGGTCAGAGGCATCAAATTCATTATCATACATTGGAAGGTCTAAAGATCACAAACATGAGCTACAGAATCTGTTTTGGCTTTAGGTGCATAAATGCACGAAAGTTTACTGAGGATAATATATCTATAATGAAATGATTTCTATGTTGGCTTGTTTATTTTCAGGTGTGGTGTCTGTCCACAGGAGACCTCCTGGACTCCTTCGTTGGCATGGGGGCCCGTGTCACAGGGCTGGTCATGTACGGAGACACGGTCATCGCAGCCTCCAGCGATGCCCCGCCGCTAAAACTTTGGCAGCTCAATTACAATCACAAGCACAAGACCGAGAGCTGCTTCCCAGCCCACAGGGCGCTCGTGACCCCGTCACACGACGGTGAGAAGGTTTACTTTCTACAGCATGGTGACAGGACGCAGGTCGTCTTGTGGGACTGCCTCACAGGTACCATTTGGATTATTTGCAGTAACATCATAAAAAGTGATTCCATATCAAACCACCCAGTTTGAGAAGAAAATTTCAGGTCTTCCTATCAGATTCCACTGAAAACATGATAGTAATGCATAAGGTGACTACATACACATGGCCTTATATGGCATAAGTGGCAGGAAAAACTGAGGGCTTTATCGAGCATATTGTATGAGTGAGAAGCTCTCAGGGCCCTGTTTTGAATTTTTGGCTATTTTCAGGGCCTTGTAGTAGTAAACGTATAGAAGATGCAACTAACACATTTAAATATATGTCTCTAAATTGCTCATAGTGTGTGTTTGTATCTGAAAATGGAGGTGCTGTAGGCATCGACAAATTAGGGGTCTGTACCTAAATCCAGAAGGTTGCGTGACGTCATTAACCTCCTCAGCCCTGTGCTCCATGCTGCTGGGGACATGCTCTGGGCTCACTGTGTCCCTACGGTTTGAGTTGGATGGACGGAGAGTCTTTAATGTGACATATCAGATTGTTGGTAAGTCTATTTCCTTTCTGCCACCTTGATCTGCCAGGAACTCCAGCTGAAACCATCGGTGTGTCGGCTGAAGTGAGCTGCATGGAGCTGGCCCAGAAGAAGAGGCTGCTCTTCTGCGGCGTGAAGACCGGCACCATCTTGATCTACCCTTTAGCAAACTCGTCCGAAACCCTATGTATCCCCCCGCCAGAGACTCTGCCCGCGGTCTGCTGTATGGCGGTGAGCCAGACGGAGGACAGGATGGCCGTGGCCTACCAGAAAAGCATCTGTGTGTTTGAAATCACAGAGCGAGACGGCTTCCCCGGCGTGGAGGGTCCCTTTCAGATGCTACCCCTCTCCCTGCTTCACTCTCCCATCTCTTGCATGGCTCTGCTGTCAGAATGCAGGTTGCTTAAAGGTTCAGACTGTGGGGAAGTCACACTGTATGACTTTAAGAATACCTGCGTGACTCCCCTGGGGAGACACCAAACAAAGATTACGTGCATCACGGTGAGTAGGACGGAATCACTCGCTCTCATCGGCTCCCAGGACTCCGTCCAGAGGCTGTGGAGTCTGTCCCCTCTGAAGCTGCACTACACGATGGAGCACCAGGTTAGCGTCCGATGAACGTGCAGCTGTTTACAAGGACTTTGTGTCTGCTAAATTTTAAAAAACGGTTTCCTCATTCTGTTATTCCCCCCCCATTTACAGGGTTTCGTTTTAGAGGGTGTTCTGTGTTCAGCTTTTTCGGAAAACGGACAGTATATCTTCACAGGGTCCCAAGACCGAACTATTAAAGTCTGGGATGTCATTAGTGGTAAATTCTTGTTTTCATTATGTTTTTTTATAAACTGCAAGAGTGTTCTGTTTATAGGTACAGTACTGTACAAAAGTCTTAGGCAGTCAAAAAGAAATGTTTAAAGCTATCTGGGTAGTAAGTACACTTTTGCTCAGAACGAAAAACAATTTAACATATGCAAATTAAGAGTAACACAATAAAAACTAGTACAAATTTCTTCTGTTCTCCAAAAAGTTACTGATAGCTTGTGGGATGGCTAGATGAACCCCGCCTCTGGTCCAAACCTCTCCTTAGGGGTACCTCAGCCATTCCATGTGTTTATTAAATTTCACCTCCAGCTCAGTTAATTAATTAACTTATTTAGTTAAAAAAGTCAATGAGGTGTTGATCAGTTATATGAGGTGGGCTTAGTGGTCGAGTCAAAAAAATACAGGAGTGTGTAGTATGATTGCTGAAAATACTGAGGTGATTTGAATACTGAGGTTTGGAATTAGCTGACACACATCAACAGGCATAATATCATAGTTTTACACCAACATAAATATCATTTAAACACCATTTTCTTTGGCTGCCTAAGAATTTTGCACAGTACTGTATAATGTTGTATAACAGTTTCTGGATGAAATGTCAAACCACAAATATATTGGCTGTATGTAAATATTTTGTGCTGACATGTTCTTCATTGCCATTTCTAGGAAACCTACTGGTTATTCAGTACGTCTACGCCCCCATCAGCAGGATTTTGCCATACAAGGAGGGGTTTGTGGCAGTTTCACAGCTGGGTCATGTGATCAAAGAGAAATTCCAGTGTCCAAGGCGAGTGAACCTGCAGTGTAGTCGACTCCAGCACATCCAGAGAGAGTACAGAATCACACCCAATGAGAGGGAGGCTGAAACTCCGCCTTCAACCACGACAAAAACCACACAGCAGAAGTCTGCCCAACCCCAGCTTACTAAGGCTAAGTCTCTGCACACATGCTGTGTGTTATAACACTAAATGCCTAAAGCCTTGATTACTGATTCACCCACCTGCAGTACCAGTCAATAGTCTGCACACACCTGATTTTAATTTAATGCATTTGTCACTATTTAGGCTGCGCTAATCACTTGATAGTAAAAGGCCTCGAAGCAATGAGGCAATACATATCAAATATTTCAATGACCAAGAAAAGTATTCAACATCTTAGAATTTCCTCACATTTTAGACTAATTTAAAATGGCCCCCAAAATAGCATTGCAGACTTGCATTTCAGCTTCCAAATATAGCTACCTGGAATGCTTCTTTAACAATCCTGAAGAGTTCCCCCTAGTTCTGGGCACAAGTTGGATACCTTCCCAATGACAAATGAGCGGTTTAGGTGGGGGGGTTGTGGGGGCCTAGTCATTTGTCGCAGCACTCCACCTCTTTCCTTGTTCACAAGATAATACTTAGTGCATTACCTTGAGGCTTAGGGTTGTAGCTTGTTGCAAAAGAAATGATGTTCAGTAGGTGTGCCCAAACATTTGACTAATACTGTACTTCTTGATCTGTTATATTGTCACCCTAACTGAACCCTAAACCTAAACTTAACCCTAATGACAAAGCTAACCCTAACCTTAACTTTAAAGCCAGCACCAGCCTTAGCCATAACCCCAATGCCAACCCTAACCCTGACCCTACATCTAGCCTTATCGGCGGCATGCCTGTCCATCACAGGGCACGCACATAACCGACAGAATAGCTTAATAAATGACACAGCACTGAGCCATAGCAAGCAGCGGTGTTCAAAAAAGAGACATTTCTGTAAATACATAAAATAATACATTCGAGTAATATGATTTGTATGAAGGAAATGAATAGAAGAACCATCAGATAAACAATATCACACACAGAAACACAGAGTGACTCATGCACTGGAAATCACAATAAGAATTGAATCACCTGGTCAACCTGCATGCGAAATTCACTCACTGTCAACAGGCCATAATTCACAAATATAAATGGTTCTGCAATGTTGGTACATGGTCACAGTGAAATCATGTTAAATGCACAAGTGGCTCTTTTGAGTACAATCCTGTGGATATATAGATTCCTTACAGATGGGCATCTTCTCCTGATTACGTTTTTGGGTGTGTCAGGATTTTGTTTTTCCATTTCCTTTTGTCATCTTCAATTTGATTTGGTGCATAAGGGCTGCTGCCAAGCAGACCATACATATCTATAAGGAGAGTATGCAGAAGCAGCAAACACATTATATGATATCGGCATGACTACTCCCTACATCCCAGCTCTGCCTTTATATGATGTCATGCAAAAATACATCCCAGCTCTGCCTTTATATGATGTCATGCAAAACTACATCCCAGCTCTGCCTTTATATGATGTCATGCAAAGCTACATCCCAGCTCTGCCTTTATATGATTTCATGCATAACTACATCCCAGCTCTGCCTTTTTATGATGCCATGCCCGACTACATCCCAGCTCTGCCTTGATATGATGTCATACTGTACTGTACATGACTATATCCCAGCTCTGCCTTTATATGTCATGCACAACTTTTACCTACATCCCAACTCTAACATGACTGATATTGTAATCCTGTTGTGTCCTATTCCATGCCTTGTTTCACTTGAAAATGTACTGCATTGCATTTTGACACTGATGGTCTGGCATTGGCCTAATGAGAATATTAATTTGATTGATGTAGTTAATTAAATATTGCATTTTGCTTACAGCCGTATATCTTTCACATTTCTTTGTTTTCTTTAAAGCAATAATGTCTTTATTTTTACTATAAAGAAAGACATAATGGATTATATCAGACTGAGATAATAATGTAGAAATACCCTTCATCTAGAACATGCCTGACCTCCAAAGAGAGGAGCCCCGCAGCCATTCCCGCCAAGAGCAGGAGATTCTGCTCTCCCCACTTGGCGATTTTATCCAGGCAGCCGGTGGTGTAGATGCTCTGCCCTGCCCTGACCTCCTGCTGTGTCCCATAGCCACACATGGTGTTAAGTACGGACTAAAAACAAACAACAAGAAAACTTGCATGAAGCCCCAGAAGGCAGATGTTTTTCTGTACTTCGTTAAAAGGATTAGTTCAGTGAGGCACTAAACAAACAACAAATCAGGTGACAGACTGACAGCCACAATCCGACACACAGTTTTACACTACATACAATCTGACCTCTCCTTAACATAACTGGGGGAAAAATTAAAGATTCAAAATTCATATTATCCAATTTACCTAATTTTAGGAGATGTGAACACTTTACAAAAAAATAAATAAAAACTCCTAGATTATCAATGTATTTTTAATTGGTTAAGGTTTGTATGCCAATATAGAAATTCTCGAGTACACCATTGCTGTACCACTGAAACTTGCCTGAAAGATCAGCTAAATGCACAATGTTCCCATTTGCTTGGTTTACTACAACACGGCCTCTTAAATCTGTTTCTGCACCTGTCCTGACCTTCTTCTTTTGTTGAATGCAGCAAGAGAATGGCACACCACAACGCTCTATGCTTGGGTTGGTCTTGGAGCAGTTGAAGTACACGTTGTAAGACCAGTCTCTGTAGGAATGACCCCCACAGCACTGGAACTGCACAAAAAACAATGAATTTAAAATCTTTTAATCTAAAACACTAATTAAAAAAACATCAAATTGAATACACTAACATTTAATACATGTACACTATGTAGTTACACTATATGTATTTTTTTTTTGCAGTTTCAGAAGACACAATAGGTCAATTTCACCTTTTTTTGTACAAAGTCTATTATGTTCTCCAGGTCCAGGTCATCACGGTATTTCTCAATTCCAGTTTTTATCAATAAGTCTGTCCTTTCCAGCACCTGGTGGGACCCATAGACAATTATGATTCGATTCCCTATAATGCTTGACTACTTGCAGTACTGTATTATCAAAAAAAGATCGAAACTGTTAAATCACTGACATCTGCTGGAAACGCCCTTCAATTACAGTTACCCTTTATTTTTTTGTGTTTGTGCCAGGCGATTTTTTTTTTTTTTACCAAGTCAGAGAATATGAATCCCAGCACAGCTGCCGATATCTGAAGAAGAAGAATAGCTACCAAGATCCCTACAAACTGGGAATAAACACAGATGTTAGGAAATAAAGTATGTGATTCTTTTCGGGCTATAATACAGACCATGGCAAAGGGCGCAAAGTGTGAATCACAATAAACAAGACTTTACAGAAACACCCATATACATGCCATGGTTCATAACTGTAATGAATGCCTTGTCACTAGGACAATATCTATTCCACCATGAGACAGGTTTTCTAACTTACGATTTGTAGAAGCCTAACATTATCACGTAATGCCCCAAAGCATCCGAAGAAGGTAACGGCGAACATCAGAGAGCCGATGCAAATGAATAGCAGGGCTGGGTCAGCTGTCAGCGAGTCCACAACATCTGAGAGAGACAGAAGCGTCTTCATACTCCAGACGCCACAAATGTCTCATCCACAAATATTGCCTCCACGCACAGTAGACTTTTATCACTGTGTTAGTCTATTAATATATATACTATTCTGCTGTGTTGTTTTGCATTGACAAAAAAAGGTTTTGGTAAATCTGCAACATAACATAATGGGTAGCAACAGGGACTCAAAGCCGGCCTGAGTGGGGGACAGTCTACTTCAAATAGAACAGGGTGCACGGCACCATTTTTTAAAAAAGACTTTTTTCTACTTTGCAGATTCATGCGTACATATGAATATAGCAAGCATTGTCTCTCATTAAAACCTAAAACACCAATAACTAAAAATGTTCAAAACTGTTTGACTTCAACAATGGAGTAGGACTGCAGCATAATGATAAAATAATAATATAACAATAATAAAACAATGGTGATAATAATAATAATAATATAAATAATAATAATAATAGGAGTAATAATAATAATAATAATCTTTATTTATATACCACCTTTCGTACTTAAAATGCAGCCCAAAGTATGTTACACTGAGAAATAAAATAAGGAAAAAAGAGACAAGCAAGTATGATTAAATAACAAAACCATCATTACAAACGGAAAACATGAAGTTGATAAACTGTTACTTACCTCCCTCTTTGGCAACTTTAGCATAAACGCCAACTGCAATTACAATGGCACTAGAAACCTGAACAAATAAAATGAATCAATTCATTTTTGTGAGAAATACGTAAAGTCATATTTCTTCCAGTTTCATTCAGTTTTTTGCCACCCATATCTTTTGTGAATATGGGTAGATATGCCTATAAATACCATGACACCCCAACCAATATCTTCTCAGCATTAATAAATGTCAACTCCAATATAAAGAGATAAAGTACATAATTTTCGTTGTGGAACTGATAAATCAAATAAAATATTTTATTCTAGTAGGCCAACTTGTTGAGGCTACATGTAAAACTTACCCAGAATAAGTAACAGCCGACAAACAAAATGTACTTGATAGCCTTGTACGTTTTAGTACTGTTAACCATATTTGACGTTACTTCTATTAAAAACAGGGTGCGGCGGTTGTAAGTAAAGCTTAACGAAATGGGTTCAATCGTAGATTTCACATACTACAGTATACTGACAAGTGCAAACTTGCTATTGGGAAAGAGTGCGAATTCCTCCCTCTAAGAAGCAGGGGCGCCTCCTGCTGTCGGGAAACAGCATCCCGCGTATTACAAAAGCCCCAACACCTTCTCCTCCGGTTTATACTGAAATAAACGCGCCCTGTAGTAACAACCGTCTAAATAATCACACTTAACCCTGTATTCGGCAACAGTGATGTAAGACGGCACAGGAAAAACGTGAATGTTTATGTGTTCGGACAAATTGTACTGCTAAGACACTTATGGCCATGGGAAAATTCAGAGACCACTTCTTATTTTAAATAAATCTGCATTTTGAAATCCTGGTTCTGCTGGCAGAAGGTTACGCTGGGCAGCAGGTTGCTTCCAGGTTCAAAATTTCTAAAACACAAGCACCCAAGAATAAGGTGAATCAGGAGATACTGAGAACGACCAGAAACCAGCCAGGTAAAGGGCAGGAGCGACTTTCTAATGCCAGACATGACTGTCAACTTAGCAGACAATTTCTCGTGAATCGGAGGATGACTTCAAGTGACCTTCAATAGGATAGGGAGACATTAAGTGCTGGTGTGAAGTGCATTGCTAGGACAATTTTATTCCACGGCTACGTATTATTCTTCACCTGAATTCACGCCTTTCCCAACATCCCTGCCAATCAGGCTTGTGATCCCTCCCTCATACCTCCGGAGCAGCCCGAAGCTGGGGCAGAACTCTATAGGTAAAGCCGATTAAATTAACGAAAGCCGTTGAATCATTCTGTCAGCAATATTTATCGTTTTAGACATTGCAAAGGTTGCTACTTATTGTAAAATAGTTCTACGTTCTGCTTATCCCAATATATGTAAATATTCCCCTACTATACTCAT
>JAABNX020000038.1:21698130-21717894 GCA_015163995.2 Mormyrus lacerda
TGTTTCAGGGAAGGCCTTGTGTAGTTCACCAAGACGATGACAAACCGCATTCTGCACATATTATAGCAGCGTGACTCTGTAGTAGAAGAGTCCGGGTGCTGGACTGGCCTGCCTGCAGTCCAGACCTGTCACCCGCTGAAAATATTTGGCACGTCATGAAACGGAACACACAACAAAGGAGACCCCGAACTGTTGAGCAGTTGAAATCCTATATTATGCAAGAATGGGATAAAATTTCACGAAAACTTAATGAAATTTAAAACATTCATCAACCAGTTTCCTCAGGTCCCAATCGTTTGCAGAGTGTTGTTCAAAGAAGAGGTGAGGCAACACAGTGGTAAACAAGCCTCTGTCCCTTTTTTCAAATGTATTTCTGTAATCAAATTCAAATTGATCATATATCTGCCACGAAAAAATAAAAACTTCTAGTTTCAACATTTGATATATGGTCTTAGTTCTATTTTCAATGAAATATGGGTTTATATAATTTGGAAATTATTGCATTCAGTTTTCATATACATTTTACACAGCGTCCCAACTTTTTTTTGTAAACAGCGTTATTACGTAAGGTGTCATTACAGGCCGTCTTGCGGAGTGCGTTCAGGTAGAGCTGCTTGAAGTAGGGAAGCCAGTGACCCACTTTCACCACCGCTTTCTAGTCGCCGAATGTGCAGCTGACGTACCGCACCTTTATGCAGATATGAACGTGAGGATACTTCCTGTGGCGCAGTGCCAGAAACTCAAACTGAGAAGTTGTTGAGTTAATTGGACCTTTCTGAGTTTTCAGAGAAAAAGAGACGTGGTTGGGCTCTTTTCACTAGGTGGGAGGTGTTCAGTGACTGAGTGACTTTCTCTGTAATATGAAGCCTAAGGAACTGAAAACTGGACCATCTTCTTATCTCCTCTCCCTGTATAAAAAGTGCACTGTGCAAGGGCAACAGTTCTTCTGTACTTCCTGAAGTTCAGGATCAATTCTTATGTTTCTTTGTTTGTTGAGGGTGAGGTTGTCATCTCTGCACTCTCCTGCCAAGTGTAGGACTGCCCACCTGTACGCTGATTTATCATTATTGGAGATACAGTGTGTGTGTCATCTGCAAACTTGACACTTTTGTTTGAGTTGTGGATGGGTAAACAGTCACGTGTAAGGAGAGAGAGTACAATAATGGGCTGAGCACACATCACTGTGGAGTATCTGTGTTTAGAATTAGGGGGGAAGAGATATCGTTAGCTAATCTGATCTACTGGGCTCTGTTAGTTAAAAACGTCTATGCTTCCACATTTGCTTCCATCTTGTATGTGTTTTTTCTGCTATTCTGCAGATTTGAACCACTTTAAGTAATTGCTCATCTCCTTTTATATAAATAAACAAAACAAATAAGTGTTTCCCAAATTTTTAATTTGTTGTTGTACATGGAGCAGAACTATTACTGGCAAGTTTATTGATCTTATAGAAAAAAACCTGCTTGAAAAAATCTTGAGTATAGTCTTGTGTAGTGTCTTTCAGGCTGTACAATGTCCTTCCTGTTTTACAGAGGAGAAACTTTTTCCCTTGACTGAGGGAGTCTTGGGGAAAAACTACTTCCTGGGCTTATGCAGTGATGGGGCGCTGTGTGCTGTGGAGGACGAAAGACGGGCCAGCTGCCCTGGAAGAGTGAGCGACAAGGCCAGTTTAGTGTTCCTTTTGGGTTTTCTTTTTTTTTCAGGCTTCAGTGGTTCTGATTCCTATTAACTGCTTCCCTTCTCTTTAACAGTCTGCAAAAATCAATGAGCCAATTAAGGAAGAAGTGGACAGTAATTTCCCACCGGAAGCATTTGAGGGCATTCAAGAGTGTAAGTGGAAATCCAGGCTGGCTGACCAGCTTATTGAAACATCAGCAGTTAGTTTCATTATCCTATGAGGCAGCAGGCAAGAGTTTAATCCTAAGGATTTGTAAACTCCTGGGACTGTTTTCACTGCAGTGTTTACTAGGGCTGTAACTGTACACCTATTCATTGTGTAGCATTCACCTGCATCATTTACTGTTTGGAACACACACTGAAACACACAAATATATTTCTAGATCTGGACATACCCTAAATTTATAAGTAGATGTGAAACATTTTGTTAATTGTGTCTGAGAGAGGGTTGTGGCTAGTGCTGGTTACAGTCAGTCATAACAGCCAAGCCAGCACTCGAAGACCCTCCCACCTCACTTAAATCAGTAGTTTGGAAGCATTTTGATTTGCCAATAAATAACACCAAACCTGGAGAGAGAGTTGGTAAGACCAGGGCCCTGTACTACGAAGCGGGGTTACTGGCTTATCGGGGTAACTTGTTGGATTTAAGGTAGTCTGGGAAAAATTTAAGTGAATGAATACAAAGTCCATTTAAATTGTGGTACCTTAAATCCGACAAGTTACCCCAATAAGCCAGTAACCCCATTTCATAGTACAGGACACAGGTCTGTTGGCTGTTATACCAAACTCAGATATTCCCAGAAAAAAAAGGCTTTAAGGATGTTTCGCTATGGGTTTACGACCATACTCGGTAGTACAGAACACAGGATTTTGTCAGGATTTAATTCATTATAGTTATTATGCAGTCTTATTTTTGAATGTTTGTTTGACATATTTATAAATATAAATAAGCATCTCTTGGGTTTTGTTTACACATACATCAATAGACACATTCACCTTTTGTTTGGTTTACAATTGTTTCTAATTGCATTTACAGTTTTAATAATAAACTATTTTAAAACAAATTTTTCACTTCTGTATCAAAATTACATCGAACCGTAAACTCAAAAGTGAAGTTTTTACTGAACCATGAATTTTGTGTATGTTAAACCCCTATTGTTTATTAATCTTAAGCACTTAACGCGATCTGCAGTTGTAAATGGGTAAAACTCCAGCTAATATATAATCCAAAGAATGCACACTTTTTTGGTAGAAGATTAGTAACATTCTGGTATATGTATATTCCAGTTGAATCCAGCTATGTGTTTTCTTCCCAATCCAATAGTAAAAATTCACGGAGCTGTTGCAGAAAACCAAAGTTCAGCTGAGCTGCAGCCCTCTGAGGAATCAGACATTCAGCCCAGACTTTCCGAAGACCCAGAGAAGCTTGATGGTCATCTCAGACTGAAAGAGTATGAAAAGGACAAAGAATCTCTATATACAAGTGGGCATTTTGCCTTCAGCAAGACCTTTGAGAGTGCATACATCAGTGAGGCTGCTAGCAGTGAAGGTCGCATGGCAGCACGAGTCTTTTGCACGCCTTGTGAGAGGAATTTTGAGAATTTTGATCAGCTAGAAACATTCCTGCCAGGTCGTTCGGATGACGGACTGTTCATCGGGACGGGCTCTAGAAAGGGTTTAATCGTGGGGCAACAGTTCGAAGGCCACCAGGTCGATCGCACGGCAGAGAAGATGTTCAGCTGTGAGGCGTGTGGGAGGAATTTTGAGCGGGAATGTGATCTGAGCGCTCACAAATGCGTTCACACCAAAATAAAGCCGTACGAGTGTGACGAATGTGGGAAGCACTTTGCTCAGAAACAGAATCTTTTAAGGCACAAAGAAATCCATAATGACAGTGAAACAGCTGGGGTGGCTTATTTCACCTGTGCGCAGTGTGGGAAGAACTTTACCTCCAAGCGATACCTTAAAGCCCACCAGTTTCTTCACACAGGAGAAAAGCCATTCATCTGCACGGTGTGTGGTAAGACCTTCTCTCACAAATGTAATCTTTATTCACACCTTCGGACTCACACTGGAGAGAAACCCTTCTGCTGCGGTGAGTGTGGGAAATGTTTCGCTCAGCTGGGTCATCTAAAGAGACACATGTCTGTCCACAACACGAAGAGAACATGCCTGACAGGTTAGTCACACTGGGTTTTTTTTGTTACCCATTTACAGTGAGGGAAAAAATTATTTGACCCCCCCCTGTTGAATTTCAAACTAGGCCTATTTATATATATTAAAAAAATGAGAAGTCTATCATTTCACTGGTAGGTTTATTTTAACTTCAGAAGATAGATTTTCAACAAAACGAACAAGAAAAAATCATTATGTAACAAGTAAAAAATCAATTTGTCATCTATCTAGCGAAGTACTTATTTGATCCCCGACAAGCCAGTTATCACTTTCTCACCAAGATCTTTGCTGAAGCCCGTTTCAAGGTTACCAGTCTTGTCTCTGATGTCCTTAGACGGCTCTTTGGTAATTGCCATGGTGATAAGGTTGAAGATGTAGACAGGTTAATGACAAGAATACTTGTCCTGTGTGCACATGTACTTCACCTTATTTCTTGCTGGCTTGTATGGGAATTATTTATTATTTCTCTAGATAGATGACAAAGCAGTCAGCAGGGGGTTAAATAATTATTTCCCTCACCGTACTACAGCCACATTATTGTACATTTTTGACCGAATGACCAGGACACAAGGAACCATGTCTGGAGTGGGATTTACACAAGATGGGCAGATGATGCTTTAACCATTTTTGAAAGACAAGCTTGCTAAACAAAATGACTGCTACACTACTGTAGGTCTATAGATACAAGAAAGTAGACTAGTCTGTATGTTCAGTTCGCATATTTTAGAATATTAAAGCTGATACAGACCAGCCACTGTTATCCTTGTACTTGTATTGTTGTCCTTTTGACAGGCATTGTGTGTTACTCTTACAGTGCTGAAACAATAAATCTGCAAGGATTGCCTGTTTGAGTGTGAAGTTGTGTGTATGTGCAGGGGAGGGGGTGGGGGGTGGTGCAGTATGATTGTTTATGGTTCTTACTGAATAATACTTATAAATAAGCCATACAGAGGACAACGTGATGAGCCCGACCCATAGGTCCAGCTGCAAAACAAGCCACAAACAACCCGAAAGCCAAAATAAATGTATGAAGTTTACCTAGTTCCATCTGTGGAATTATTTATGGTAGTGCTGCAGTAAATGTTAAAAAAATTATAATTATTTAAAAAATTGCCAAGAGAACTAGAAACTGTGGTAAGCTGATCAGTCAATGGAGCATCTATATCATATGTAACATGGTAATTCTTCACATAGAATAGAATAGCCTATACTGTCATTGCACAACATACAATGAAATTTAAAATGTGATACTCCTGATCAGTGCAAACTTAACATCCACAGTAACAACACGTAATTAATATAATGATTATATATAATTATATAAGTATTATATATTATAATTACTTAATACAAAACTTCAAATCAAATTTAACAGTAAATATTATACTTTAGGATATTATATGCCTGTACATTGCATTGTCACAGACACAGATAAGGGTCATGGATGAGAGTGGGTCGCAAAGTTCAATTTACATATAGCCCTGTTTTTAATTTTCAGCGTTTCAGGTCTTAATCGACCTGTAGTGGCCGCCAGAGCACAACAGGTCATACAGGTAGTGACCGGGATGTGAAGAATCTTTAATGATGCTGGTGACTTTTCCAATGCAGCAAGAGCTAAAAATGTCCTCTGGTGAGGGGAGTAGACAGCCGATAGTGTTCTGTGCCACGATGATAACTGTGAAGCGCTTTCCTGCCTGTAGCTAAAAAGCTAACATGCCAATACTAAAATACAGTGTGCAAGTACACTCTCAATGGAGGAGTACAATACAATACTTGGCACAGAATATTACTCTTTAATAGGTAAAATGACTCCCTTTAATATTTAATTTCATAGACTTTAATGACATAACTTGACTAAAGGTGATGCTTACAAGCTTAATATCTGTGTTTTCCTTCTGGTTTAATAAAGTATATATCCATAAATTGTACCAGCAGTATTTACCAGTCCACCCCCTATGCAGCTGATTCCTCTACTTAGCTAATTAACCAAGCTTTTGAATGTCTGAGAGGTAACTGTAGACATAAGGCTGCTGATCCACCAATCCCAACCATGCATCATCGATCTGATCTAAGTTCTCTGCCCGGACATAAACCTGTCACCTGTAACCAGGTATCTTTGTATTTCCATATATTAAGGTGTTGTGTGTATGCATGCTTCTCTTCTGACCAATTCATATATAATAAAATTTCAACTCACTTTTCGATGGTCTTACTGACCAGGGAGTCGTGCCAGTTAAGGCAAACCTTATTCAACTTAACAATTAAATTATTCAATATCTAAATAATACGAAATATTATCCTAAATATTATCATATGATGACATTTGGGAATTGCGTCGCTGCCATTGTGGAGTGCACATTGTGGAGTTTTTATAGAAAGATCATCCAGTCTTCAGGCGAAAGCACAAACATTTTCAAACTACAAACAGTCACAAACTGAAATATCTCATTGACATTTCTCCACAAGAAGTTATTTCTTTCATCTCAAAAAGCTGGGGAGGGGCGCACTAGTGACAAACAAGTAACAGAGAACAGTGGTTTTCTAGACAAACTACTGCCAGGTGACATGGTTTTGGCGGAATTAGGCTTTGACATGAAGGAGATTGTGGGAATGTTATGTGCTGAAGTGAAGATACCAGCATTCACTAAGTGGATGTGAAGGATGTAGAGGAGACACGATGCATTACAGAACCCACGTGGAAAGAATTTAGATGTGAATCTATCAATCTGTTCATGAGTTTCGAGGGATTTATGTACTTTGTCAAGGGTGTTCAAGGGGTGTATGCACTTTGTCCAAATATGAGGTAATTTACAATGTCCCTGTATCTGAATGGAGGTAATGCATTCTTCAGCTAGCAGGTCATATGGATCTATGTTAGTCATTTTTAGTTTATCCAAATACCGTTGCTTGGCATTGGGATTTAATTTCTCCCAGTAGACTCCCCTTTCTTCCCATTTTCCGTTCTCCGTCTTTTCTCCTTTTTTTTATTCGTATAACACCCATTGTTTATAATTGGGCCAAATCACTTCCAACCAAAAACTTAAAATGATGACATATTGACATACTAATTCTATTTTCTGGTGAAATTTTATATTTAAAATATGTATATGTATGAAATCAGTAAGATTTATATAATTATGGGTCTGCTTTCTTTTTTTTACTTCTAAATTTGCCCCATACCAGAAAATACCCTTGTCCCAGACAAGAATACCCAACTTCAAGCAATTAAAAAAAGGTGTTAAAGACCTTCGGATTCTACTGATAATAAATGAGCATTTTTTTTACTATTATAATCATATTTGTTTCAAAACATATATTATTTTATAGAAAATGTTTTCTACAAAAGCATAATTTAATCAGGGATAAAAAGAATCAGCTATATCTGAAGGACCCCTGCCTTACTTCCTGGTCTCAAAAAAGGAGAGAATACTGCTTAAGTACTGGTAAGCTCCCTTTTTTTTGAGAAATTCATGAAATAATATTAATCAGGCGTGTCTCAACCATAACAGGTCAATTATGTAGCCATTCTAAAACAAAACAAAATAAGAATTTTGGTTTAAAGATGTATATTTTGATAAGCATTAAGAGAACTCTTCGCAACTTTAAAAATATATAATAGTGCTGTGAAATAAAAACATTTGTCAACTCAAATCAGATATTATAAAGATTTCGATTGAATTGAGTTGTTAAAATCTGAAACAACCAAAAATATGAGATTCATATTTGAAATCTGTATGCTTCTAAGTTTTTAAAAAACGTTTGTGTACTATTTTGTGTTTAATATGATGTCAACTCCAGTCAGATTTTTTTTCTGTTATATTCATTAAAACTGTTCGGAATGAGTAAAACTGAGTTTGTCAATAAAAACGAATTTTGTACACCAACTGTGTTATTTCTGTTTTAAATGTGATTTATATTATGATATTATATTTTTTGTGTGATGGAGTTTAAAATGCTGTTTAAGAAAAACTGAAATCACTGGGAGGCTGGACCACTACAAAATTTAATAGTCAAAACTTTGATCCATTAGACTATAATTTTCGAGCATGACTGAAGGGTACAAATAAAAATCCCCCCAAAATAATTTTTTGTCCCTGTTCTCAAGAATGAGTGATAAGCACGTAGATAAACACGTTAATTTTCTCACAAGGTCATTTAATTCTACTACACTATACATTCTAAAAGTAGCAATGACTGCACTATAAATACACAAATAACACGTACAGATATAATTAAAGTAATGAATAATTCCAAAATGTATTGTTACTGAACTACATAACCCAGCTTTCCTAAAATGTAACCCCTCCGACGTAGTCAAAATACTTCCGCTGTTCCCCTTCTGGCCCGGACGTCGTAGTAGCCATTTGTCTGCTTTACGCATGCGTGAACGTCTGCCCCAGTACCTAATGCAGAATAAATATTTGGCCCTGTGTAAATGGACGGCGACTCCTTGTAGAAAAGAACCAGAGAGCTCGAAAGTCAAAACATTTGATGCAAGATATGAGATCGAGATAAAATACGGTGCCACTGCAGTGATCACGTGATGAACTCTGACCAATTCCGTCGACGTCATGTTTCAGTTTAAATAGAGCTTCATGGCAAAGAGAAAAGGGTATTTACACTGTTTGTTATTCTTAGAACTGGTTAAGTGCATTGATTTTTACTCGCTTTCTAGCTGGTTATTTAAGGCTCCATGGAGTCGTATTCTTAAGTTACATTTTTATTTCTTAGTCATCAGTTTCCGTGTTAAATCACAGTATAGTAGTGGCATGTGGGGTTTTCTGGCTTGTCATGTAATGATGTCTATATGATAGGTGGGAATGTATGCTCGCATAAAAGTCTATCAGACTATCAGTAGCTGGCTCGCCTGTGCCTTTTCATCAGTCATTAGTTTCAGTTGGTGTCACTTCTAGGACGTGAAAATAAGTATGGGGTCAAAAAGCAAGAAGAGAGTAATCCTGCCGAACCGGCCGGACCCACCGTCCGTGGAGCAGATTGTGGAAGACGTCAACCGAGCGTCCGCCAGCGACCCCGCGTTCGGCATGCTGCAGGATGGGCTCCAGGGTGCGGGGATGCTTCGGCCTGGGAATAGTAGTTTTTGTAACGAATGTGAATTTTGCACTGTACTTCAAAGGCGTAACTAAATTCATGTTATGGTCAAGAAGCACTTTTTAGGGTGGAATGTCCCGTTTTTAAAAATATATTTCGTTAATTATATAAACAACATCTATAGATATAGATAATGCGGATATAGATGTCTATAGATATGTATCATATAAGAAAACCACTTTACATAAGGTATTTTAATATAATTTAAGATCTGATTTAATACCACATTTTGGTGGATTTCAATGCCAGATGCCAAGGCTGGATCGACAGATGGTTCGGTAGACAGCCGATACCATCAGAGCCGACGGTACCTGGAGCTGAATGAGCGACTCCAGCAAGCAAGGAGTGACCTCTCCTCGAAGAGGGAGAATCTGAAGGCCGCCGGGGAGCAGCTGGAGCGCTGCGTGGCCAAGATCAAGGGGCAAGCGCTATGATGTCCTGCCCTCACCTTCCTTTTGGGACAGTTCAGTTTTTGGGACTTTGTCATAGCAGTCGAAGCCACAACGTTTTCTAAAACATCGCAAAATATTTTTTCCGAAGGACCATTGTAATGGTAATGTACATGTGTAATATTTAGCGAGTGTATTTCGTAACCCCTTTTCTTGGGAAACATCAAGATTATCGGTGTTACAATAGTTGTGTAGTGTAATATCAGTTTTCAGTGTTCATCTTAATTAAAGCGATGGAAAAACCAAGCTGTTTTCCCCCACCTGGTAAAAAGACAAATGCTTGATATTATTTGATTTTTGTACTGTCAGATTACTGACGATTTCCTTTTTCTAGGTGATAATTTTCTATATGGCTACCAGGTAGGGGCAGGTTAGCAGGTATAGTATGCTAACACATTGTTACTGGTATACACCAGTGCACTGAATGTAAGCCTGTTGATTTAGGTACTATGTTGCACTCTAATGTGTGGGACACACTGGAGGGGGTTGGCAGTACATAGTGTCCCTGAAGAGACAGAATAGCAGTCAGTGTCATTTGTGTCACTTTTTGTAACATGCACAGAAATGGTAGCGAGTTTGAATTATCTTATCATTGCGAAACAACATTGGATGCTCCTGTTTCTACACTGAAGTGAGGGAATCTACTTTCCACTCTACAAATACATTGAAATATCACTTTGATGGGAAGGAGTGGTGCTGGAGATTTCTCCACTGAAGGTATCAGGAAGGGGCGTTTGAGTGATGTTTTAATGAAGGCTGTCATTAATTCCAGGAAGTCAGCACAGCTTCAGCTATTTCCTTCCAACTGCTTTGTTCCTGGTCCAGTAGGCAGGATGAGGTGCAATTCTCGTTCTGTGTGATTGATTACTTGAACTTAAAAGTAAGCTCCATAAAACCTGAATGGAAAGTGTACATGACTATCCGTGAGTGCACATTGCTCTCCAGCTGTAAATAAAATATTTTTTAAAATGTGTATATTTGGCTTGTAGTATAGAGTAACAGCCAAGTGTGTATAGGTTAGAATTAGGTTAATGAAATTTTTATTCTTTTTAATTCACATAGGATATGCTTTTCTACAGGAAATTCACTGAAATGTTTAGTGAGTTTTTCATTGAACTTAAATCCACTCATGGAGTCGTTTTAATACTAATCTGTGTCTACATGTGGAGTCGTCTGAAGAATGACATGCACAACTGCATTATGCAAGGTGCTTTTTCTTGGAATTAATAAGTGCCACTGTCTTTACAAAGGAAATGCAGCCTCCTTCATTATGTAAATAACACAATTTCATTGTTTAATTAAAACTTTTATTGTGGATACAACTTCCGTACAGAATACATTAGCTGTTGTGAACAATCTTTCCACTACTTTTCCTATTTTCATCTTGGTATGAATATGGTAATACAATAAGGAAACAGATGTAATTTCAAATCATTTTAAACATCTGGCAGCAAATTATTTTACTCCATTCCTCATTGCTCCCAAGTCAGTATTTTCTACTTCTCTATCTTTCCCCATGTTTAGTTATAAATTAGATTGACGCTGTATAGGACAGGAACAGTACGTATAGTCATCTCTGCATAGCCTGTTGAGTTTTCTTTGTAAAATACAGTTATTAACAGAATGCAGATTTTAATACAAAAACATCACTTATGGGAAAATGTAATCTTGTGGGGTACAATAACAAAACAATGGGAGCCTTAGAACACTGCCGCAGATCTCAAACTCACCCATCCTATGCACACATTTTCTGAAAAACATGTTAACCATTTGCATTAAGAGCTTTCCCAAATTAATACAAAGCAGCCCAAACAAATAAGATTCACTAGATTCTGCCATGTGCACACTGTTCCTGCAGTCTCACGGTAGTCAGGGTCTTTCTTTCACTTTCATTTTCCAATTCAACAATACAATAATAGTGAACATACAACAAGCAGAAGTATTTACAGCCATCCACTTGGTTTAAATAGAATCCTTACGCCTATTGTATATATTGGGTCAAATAATGTGTTCTTTGATTTGACAGATAACAAAGATACAATTCTACTTTTTTTCTCCATTTTCAAGATTTACAAGAATGAGAGATTTTATTCCGGGTCAATAAAATTGAAGGGGACTAAAAATAGTGGAAGTTTAGCATGCGGTCAAAAAACTGAAAGTGAAATAGCTTTACTAATATTTGTAGAGCACTCTGTTGAGGTTAACAGGATAAATACTGAGAAAGTCAAGGATCACATTGAAGTCCAATTCTACAGCTATCTGGTGATTAATTGTTTATGGATGTAATTTATGTGGCTGGTTTAAAAGTGAGGCTTGTCAAGACAGTGTCTTAGTTTGTCTACTGAAAAGCAGAGTGATTTGTCACAAGATCATGAGTACCAATGACATCTGACCCTAATGAATAATTTGGGCCTTTTCTCATAGTTTAACAGTCTCTGTTTTTCACACACTCAATATTAGTCATTTTTACTCATACTGTAGACAGATCTTTTGTTGCGCTCTGACTCAATGGCTTGCATATTGGTGGCTATAGATTTGTTCAGCTTTCTCCCACCAGTGATGACAATAAGCTGAATATAAGCTGAACAGGCAGCAGGCAGTTGTTTATATACAAATACAAAAAGTAAAAAAAAGGGCCTGCAACTAATTCAAAGGGTATCTCGTTTGATTTCTCAAGAAGTTCGCCCTTGATTTCGTAATTCAATGCATAAATACAATGTGAAAGAATTAGGTTATTAGTCTATATTAGTTGTTTCTGCGACTAAAGGTTTTGTACATAATAAAGTATTCCTGATGCAATGGGAATTCGGAAAGATTACATTCCAGAGGTAAAATAATTTAAATCCTTTGCTCATACAAGAACACCTGAGTGCTTAAATCTTAGGAGCACAGAAGGAATCTACAGATGTCAATTTATAGAATCATTTTCTACTGAGCCTCAAGTTTATCTCCTGGCTTCTCATTAAGCACTGGGACTTGCTCTGGTGTGTCCTGCAGACTGCTGGTCATAGGGCTGGGTACGTAGTTGAAAGGGGTTACTCTTGCGGCCTTGCTTGGGGAGCTGTGACGGAAGGGGGCCACACCCCCGTTGTGCCCAGCAGTCGACTGAGAGGTGGAGGTGGTGCACCGGCTCTTCATAATCCTCGCTGCAGTTCCATCTGAACCCTCATCTTGCAAGTGGATATTGGCCTCGGAGGCCTTACTTAACTTTTTAATCGGAACCAACTTTTCAGCTTCCTCTGGAATTACCTGTACCTTCTCTGGGGTTGACGAGGTACTGGTCTTTTTGGTTGGGAAATCCTCAGTCTGAACTATGGCGTCGCTTGTTTTGCGTGATGGCGATGAAATGGTGGGCAGTTTTCCTGGCACTATTGATGCTGTTTTCTTATGTCCATCTGGAGAGGGTATCAGGGGAAGTGCGGAGGATGGCAGAGTGCTCCTCAATATGTGAGGTACGTCCTCATCCCGAATCCTCCTCCAGGTGACTCTGCCGTTGGCACGTGCTCCTGGCTGCTGATGTTCTACATTATGTTCACTCTTTGCTCTCCCACTTGAATCAGAAGATGAAGAACGAATAGAGGACTGACTGGTGACCCGGTTAAGAATATTTATGCTTGGTGATGAAGAGTGCCTCTTGAAGCTTTCTTGATTCCTATTCCAAGTCCCTGAGGTAGTCCTCTGAGGTACCCTACAGGGACTCTCGGAGCTGGTTCTTCTGGCAGGACGTTTTACAGAGAGGTCTCGCTCACTGGAACTTGCCCTGGAGAGATTTATAGTCTGCCCTTCTCGTTGGGTTGATCCGTGTGGCCTCCCTTGCATTTGTCTCTGGGTTAGTGAGGAAGGCTTTAGCTCTTGGCAACGTGAGGAACACAAGAACACTGCTGGTGCAGCAGGTCGCGCTCTTCTTGGTGATGCACACTGGGAAGTAGGCACAGAGCGTGAAGACGGAACCTCATGTCTCAACACATTGGATGATTCTTTGATGAAAGTCAGCTGTCTCAGAAAGCCATTTCTGTCAGATTCCCCGCTATTTGAATGGATAGAAGTCATGCGTACTAACTCTAGGCGACTGGCTGGTAGGGTTCTTTTGACTGGCACTTGGGAGTTTTGTCTGTTGAAAGCAGAGGACTGGTTAGTGACTAAAGGTGATATAGTTCTTGAAGCCATGGGCTGCCTTGATGGATTCTGCATGAAGGGAATTCTCACTGGTGACTTCTGAGTTTTTTTCTGAACTGGCAACTTTGTGGTTATTGGCTTCTGACTTGCAGGTGTATTACAGTTCCCTCTCTTGTCTGGCTGCATATTTGCTTGCTTTACATCTTTCTTTAACGCAGGTTTGTTAGTTTGTGTGGGGGATACCAGTTTTTTCTGAGGCTGCCTTGATGGTGTAGAGTTTTGAGATGATCCTGATGATGTACTCTTTGGTATCCTGGCTGGTGGAGTTGAGCTTCTTCTTGGCAGAAGCAGTTCATTTGAGTCATTTGGTCTCCCTAGTCTGTGCAGGCTCCTCGACCTCTGCTGAGCCAGGTTTGGATTTTTCACTTGTGTTTCAGCCTTCGACAATGTTTTCTTTGTTGGTGGTCTTTGTGAGAGGGTTGTCTCCTTCTTGGGCATGTAGATCACTGTTCTGCCTCTAAATACCACAGGCAAATTTGGAACTGGCTTGCGTACAGCAAAATCAAGCTGTGTCCTTGTGTTTCTAGCGTCAGATATTTTTCGTCCTTGGTTGTCATGGTCTTTAGTGGTCTTCCTTTTTTCATTCTTTTCTGCTTTAGTTTGAAGACTGGACCCCGTTGAAACACCAGACATAAATGAAAGCACGGACTCAGACTCGGATAAAGGCTCCTGGGACTTTGAGGCTGCTTGCAGCCTTGTAACAACAGAGTTCGCTCCTTCTTGTATTGCCCTCCACTCAACACTATTGAGATCTGAGTCTTTATCAGAGGCCCTCTCATCACTGTCCAAGTCCTTTTCTGAGGCCCAGCCATCCCTTGATTTAAGTTTTTGCTTTCTTTCGGTTTTCTTTTTCCTTGCAGACTGTTTTCTCCTTTGCTTAGGCATAGCAGAGGTGATACATTTTTGCAGAAGGTCATCCTCAGAATTCAGACTCCCTGAACTGGACGGGCCATACTCCTCATACTGACTACAGTTATTCTTTGATGTGTCACAAGCCAGGTTGGAGGTGATGTGATGCCGGCTTTTGACCCACACCTGCTGCATCTTTCCATGGTACTCCTCGAGGTCTACATCGCTTAATGAGCTAAGTGATGAACTGAGAGAGTAACACGGCGGAGTCTCATCGGCAATTAAATTGTGCTTAATCCTAACACCTTTGTGCTTCATTCGATCAGCAACAGATCCACCGTGGGTCAGATTCCTGTTACACTCTTTCATTTGCTTCCTCCCGATAATGTTCTTTTCCTTCTCCTTTGTGTTCAAATTATCACAGAAGCTGTAGATGGCTTCTCCTGCAGGGGTGGGGTGACTCATTGACTGGCGTGCTGCCATACCATGGGTGAGCTCTTTGTACAGCATGTTCTGATTCTGGCCACCACCTATGTTTTGTTTCATTTTGGTTGATTCTAAATGTGTCATATTCCATGACTTATTCTGTTCCTGCTTATGACTTAGGTATTGGGGGGAAGAATCTCTGCTTCTTTGTTGAGACATTTTAGCATCCATCTCTCTATTATTCATCTGTATTTTTTGTGTTGGCATACCTTGTTTAAAGGCTCTGTTCATCTGACTTCCAGGCACACCTTGTGACTGAGTTATTTTAGTGGGCTTCTGGAAGCGTGAAAACGCTCTGAGTTCTTCAATTCTCTTTGCTTCCAAGTCTACAACTTCCTGTTTATCCGTGGCTCTAGATCGCCAGTCTTTGGAGCTTTTGTCTTTCACTGGGTACTGGAGTGTTTCATCACTTAAGGATGTAGTGCTTGAGAAGTTTACTGGGGTTCCTTCTGCTGAGTCAGTAAAGGAGGAATCATCATGATATACATCCTTTTGTGGCATTCCCATGTTTGCTGGTGTACACTTTTGATTGTTATGATTAGGTAGTACCATATAAACAGGGAACTGTACTGACTTTCGAACTTGAGAATTAAGAACTTGTGTAGACAGAGTAGACATGAGTGAGGTTCTGACTTTAAATTTAGATGGCATTGCTGAGTTGATGCACTCCTTAAGAATTTCAATGTCATCATCTGAGTTGCCTTCACTGTATCTCTCTGTTTGATCCACAAATGATGAATGCTTTTCTCCCACCTCATCTCGTTCTGCATGTGTCACAGTAAACGTGGGATTATTATCCTTCTGATGGAGTAAAGGCATAAGCTTGAGTTCGACGTCCTTCTGAATGTAATGCTCATGTAGGGGCAAGGCGCTCAAACTAGAGGCACAAGAAAAATTCTCTGTTGGTTTTTCCACTGTAAAGTAAATCATGGTGTCCAAGTCCGGAGGCAGGTTAAACCGCTCCTTGAAATCAGCTATTTCCACAAGCTTACACATGTTGCCTTCCCACTGTCCACCTCCACCTCCAATCTGTGTTTCCTGTAAATTAGAGTCAGTGCAGCAGGGTGTCTTACTACGGCTTGGAGGCATAGTCTGTCCTGGGCTGTCAGGGAGGTCGCTTGGACTTATGGTTCCACTTATCATCTCACTGCAGGGGTCACTCTGTATGGAGCTAGCTATGGATGGTGACTCGAAGCTGCCAAGGGAACTTACAGAGCTACAGCGGCTCATCACAAGTGGAGTTTCATGGATGTAGTTCTCTGAAGATGTGGATGGGGTCCTATCTTCATGCATGCCAGGTGAAACTTCTCTGAGGAACAACTTATCCTGTTTAGTGGAGCTGGGAATGTCAATGGGCTCAGAGGAGGGACTACTGCTGCTTCCAAATGTTTTTGGATCTGTGACTAAGAGCTGACTATCACTGAGATCCTCCAACAGTTCATCCTCATCCTCTCCTCTTTCCAGGTTAGAATCCTCTACTTCAATAATTTCAAGAGATGAGTCACTGTCCAGTTCATTTTCGCTTTGACTCTGACCATCTAGAGCACCATCACCAGAAGACAAAGAGGACAAGGAACTGCATCGTGAGAAGCAGATCGGTGTGTTTTCTACTGAATACCTCTGCAGAGTTTCCATTTGGCCTACAGTTGGACTCCGTGGTGTATTCATGGGAGAAAACTTGGTAATGCTGCCGCCTGTCATGGCTGCTGGGACCCAGGCCTGCCTTCTCATCGCCTGGGCTGCCTGAACACTGATGCCCGATTTGGCAACGCCGAACTTGGCAACACTCTGTATTAACGGAACATGCTGGTAGGATGGAGACAGTTTGATCGTGGATACGTTAGGTGCAGATGCGAGTTTTGTGGTAGCTGGTGTTGGAGGTGGCAGCTCCTGACCTTTCTCTGTATCTGTGCTACTTAATTCTTGAACCCGACTCTCTCTGCTGTTTTCTGTATCCCGTTCTGGTACCTCTTTGTGACTTTCTTCATTATTCGCAAGGTGACTCTTGTTGTTGAGATAGCCTTGATGGGCAGTCTTAAGGTCCAGTTTATTAGGGCGCCTCTGAACCATTGCTGATCTTGCGGAGGGTCGTATCTGATCCTTGCCGCCACAACTATCGCTGGTGCTGCCGCTGTTAAGGCTGTCCGTAGATAAGCTCGTGTAAGCAGTTTTAAGGCGTATAAGAGCATGGGCTCTGCTTAGACGTTCCCTGTGCGTAAAACTGCTGGTGTCAGAGAGGCGGCAGGGTGAGCAAGACTTCGCTCGACCTTCATGAACCTCATCTGATCCATACTGCCAGTCTACAAAATGGTCTTCCGAGCTCAGGCTGAAGCTGTCCTCAGAGGACGTGTGCATGGTGATGTCTTCCACCAGCTTGTCAATCTTCGCCACTGTGCTGGTGATCTTTCTGGCCAAGGTCTCTGCCGCAGCAGATGCCTCATTCTCAGATGAGACCCTCTTGTTATTGTCCATCTCTGGCACCAAGTCATGCTGGGGGTCACAGTCTTTCTTCCGAGTCTGACCCTGAAGGAAGTTTGTATTGTTTAGAAACATGGGGAGCATTGAGTAATTACCTGTGTCCAAGCTGCTGGAGACATTCGGGGCCTCGTCATCATCAAAGCAGCCTGAATCAGAGGCATAATCCTTTGCCAGACTTTCGATGTGTCTCAGAGGCTTATTGATGCATGCATGCTTAGTGGATTGCTTTTCGATCGAATCAAAGGTCTCTGCCAGATGTTTAGCATCCAGCTCAGCCTCCAAGGCCTTCTGCTTTCTCATGTAGAGAGAGGGCATGCAGGACCCTGGAGACACAACAGCGGCGTCCTTGTATTTAAGGGGCCGGTTGGTTAGGAGGTTGCGGAGTGCTGCAGCGCTGCCCATGGCTATCATCTTGTGCTTGGAGTGGATGAGGTTACGCAGCATGCTAACGGCTCCCAAGTCCCAGAGCAGCTCCTGGTCTTTGGGGCTGCGTGCTGAAAGATTCCATAGGGTTCCACAGGCATTGCTGACGATGGTCAGGCTGTGGGAGCGCAAGTGCTGCAGTAGCGTCTGTAAGCAGTTGTGGTCCCTGAGGATTTGCCTGTGTAAGAAAAAATTGAAAGAAAGACCTTAGAAATTCAATGTGAATCAACTGCACTTTGTGCAGCTTTACAACCCACTAGGGTGTGGCAGTATCAGTTCCTATTTAAAGCTATCTCAACTAGGCTATGTGGATTTTGAGTGAATACTATTAGAGATATATATAAAGAGCTGGTAACATTATACAATGGAACCTCGGTTCTCCAACTCCTCCTGAAGGCTGTTCGAGAACTGGGTCAAAAACCAAATAAATTTTTCCCATAAGAAATTATGTAAATTGCATTAATCCATTCCAGACCCCAAATGATTGCCAATTTAAACCTGTATAATACATACCTAATGCTAAAACCATAAATAAAAATTTTAAAACCCATAAATACATGAAATAAATGAAAAAATGATTTTTCCATTCCATACTCTGTGGTGAGATCAGACAGGCAAAAACCTCTATCATACTTTGCAATTATTTCCATTTTAAGCTCTATTGTGGTTCTCACAAGTTTCCTTTTTGGATTGTTGCAATCGATAACTTTCTTAGGTCTCATAGTGACTTATTTAAAAAAAAGCAAAAAAGAACGAGAATAATCACAGCACAATTCAGTGGAGATATTCACTATGCGATCGTTACTGACAGACTGACTCATACGCATGCATTGTCTCCTTTGTTTATGCGTAAAAAGATGCATGCTTTGTCTGACAGATTTTAGCATGAAAGCGTTGGTCGGTCGAGAACCAGAAATACACTGAATAACCGAGACATTTTTTTTACCAAACATGGTTAAGAACCAACTTTTACGAGACGTGAGACATTTGAGAACCAAGGTTCCACTCTGCAGTATTAAATGAGCATTGCAAAGGATTCTTTCTTTACAATAGCATTTTTGCCACAAAAATCAATACAAAGCTCCTTATTAATGCAACCCCATATCAAGTGTATCTGATCATTGGAGGCTCCAGATTATTTTCAGAGGAGGGAAATAATAGAAAGGGGAGGGGGCAATGAGTTCTTTATAGTTACTGCATAAAATGAATCACTGTGTTCTATTAAAGCTCACAATAATTATGCCTATGATTTTTGCAAATTCAGCTACACTATATGTCCAGCATGACTATATATGAATTTGGTCCATCACTTGTGTCCACAATAGGCTCTACACCTTTGTCAGCGGAATGTGTGACATAATTGGGCGATTCCTCTAGTCCGCATACTTTTGGCTATATAGTGTGCTAAAATTATAGTTGCATCAGAAACGGAAACCAACCTGTAATCCTCGCGTGTAGCAACCAAACTTGAAATGTTCCGTAAGATGCCGCCACCGCTCTCGATGATGGCCAGCGAGTTGGTCTGGCACCTGTAGGTGAGTGTGCTTACCAGGAAGCCAAGCGCCCCATCCACAGAGCAGATGGCTACTTTGTTCTCACTGCTGTGTGCTGACAAGTTCCACAAGGCGCTCAGAACACTCTTCAGAGTGGACTCCTAGAATGTAAGAAAATATTCCCTATCAGACTGCAATTCATAACAAACGTGTTGAGGGTTCATTCATTGATACCATCAAGTTCAATTCTGATTGTTATTTTTTCCTGATCAGGGCTGTTTTTTATGTGTCGTAATTTCCGGACTACAAGCCGCTACTATTTTCACTTGCTTTGGACCCTGTGGCTTATACAACGGTGCGGCTTATCTATCTTTTTTTACTGCTAACGGTCGCCAGGGGCGCACTATCTAGGAAGCGCGGACTAACTAGGAAGAGGACTTCGGTGGTTT
>JAABNX020000038.1:21722336-21746599 GCA_015163995.2 Mormyrus lacerda
ATGTGAGATGTGAGATGATGTGAGATGTGAGATGATGTGAGATGGCACTTCCCCATATCAGGTGGTTCCATAAAACTCTGCCCCATCATCTTTGGGCACCAGCATCTTCCCCCAGCACCCAGTCCTCACCTGGTTCTCCACCGGGAGGCTTTTCTCCTGGGAACCTTGGGCCTCCTTCACCTCCTGCAGCTCCCTTTCCAGCTGTTCCAGGCGTGCCACTCGGATCTGCATTAAGAGAGGACAAACAGCTGAGCTCGCTGATCCTTCAGAACAGGATCCATGGTTCAGTAATTCCAGTCAATAAAGCAACTGAAGTGTCCATTTGGGGAATATCCAAGAAAATCTCAATTTTATGATTCATGGAATGGACCACCTACGGTGGCAGAGGGACAATTTGCATGTGGCTGTCGGTTAAAGCCCTGCTTACTTAGGGACACCCCTTAGAGCTTGGTAAAGATGGCCCAGTTTAGGGGCTGGCGGGCGCTCCACGCACCTGGGTTCTCTGCACCATTTCATCACATGTCCCAAAACGCTCCTCCATGACAGAACGCAGCTGCTGCGCTTCAAACTCCAGCTGCTGGCGAATCAGGTCCATTTGCATTGAGAACTGCGGGGGGAGTCGTTGGGAAGCCTTTAAGATATTTCAAACACTCCAGCAAACCCGCTTTAAGACGGCTCTTTCAATCAGACAGGCATGCTGAATTCATTAGAGATTCCGCAGAGAGTATCAACGTGATGGTTTGGAAACAAAGATCTCATTTTGCCAGCGGCAGCTATATTTTTGTTAGCTTCGGTCAAAGCCGTTTCCAAGACCTTCTGCCCCGAGGCAGAAGTAAGTGGAGTGGTCCGTGGGCGCGGGACACATGGTTGTACTCACAGTGTCGATGCGCGGAAGCTCAGCCAGCCTCTGCGACAGTCCCTGCAGCTGAGAGTAGTACCAGCGGCGCTCACGTTCTTCCTTCTCGATCTCGTTCAGGAGCATATCCCTGAAAGACCCGCACATGTCTCAGGGCAAACCGCCAGTGCTAAAGGCATATCTCCGTGAATCCGCTTGGCTAAACGGCCGTGAAGCCTCAAATACTTTCTGAATCGCTCACCTCTCCTTGCAGAGGTCTTCCAGGTGCTGAGTGGTGACCCGGCCGTCTCCGGGTAGGCCTGCTTTCGACTGAGACCCCTCGAGGAGGTGCGGAGGTCCAGGGTGGGGGGCCGTACCTTCACCCGAGATGACGGGACCTTGGCGGGTGGCTACGTAAGGGGGGCTACTGCCTCTCAACATGCCGGAAGGATGATGGGGCAGGTTGTCGTCCACTTGGGGGGCCGGCGGAGCCAGGCTATCGGGAAGCACTCGCAGGTTGTGTGGCTGGTACTTCAGCTCATAGTAGTTGGTCAAATCCATGTGCAGCTCTAAAAAATGAAAGGCCAATATAATACTGCATGTGGGAAGACTGATAAACTATAATAATTCAGAAGGGTATCAGACAAAATTTAAGTCACGTTCTGAAAAAAAAACACCCAAAAACCTCACAGGTTGTAAAAATTTGGCAAATGATAGTGTGAACATGAAGTGCACAGGTTGTCCAAGGACAACGTACCTTTAAGCTGGTCCAGGACATCAGTTCTCCCTGATGAGGCCAGTGTACAAGCCTCCTGCTCCAGCTTACTCTGCAGCTGCTTCAGTACCTCCTACAAACAGGAAAAATATTGATATATCCATTGTTGACATTCCCAGGACTCAAAAAACATTTCCATATCCCTGCTTAATTCTGATAGAAATAACATGTTTGACCTGGTCATGAGTACAGTCTATAAAACATTTTAACGGTTTCCGGATTAGGTTTGTTTTGCTCTGCTGGTTTCATTGAATTTGGTTTAAGTAACGTTAGAACCAGATCCAGCATGGGCTCCAGACGAAGACCCTGTTCATGGACAGATCTTGAAAATAAGAACCCAGCCGGGACTGTGTGTCACACAACACTGCAAGTATAACATGCAGCGAATGGTACTGGGACCCACAGAACCAGTCTGGGGACTGTCCGTCTTTCAACTGAAATAAAACTACATGCAGCAGAAAAAAAACATGAAATATTAAAATCTTATTCTCCCAACCCACACTGATTAAAAAAAATCAAAAAACACAGTTTGCATTATTCAATAGTCACTAAGCAGCAAAAACAGTATTGCCGATCTGGCTATGACACTGAAATGCCAAATACACATTAATGAAATATTTTAGATTTACTCCTTTTGCATTTTTGCGATTCGTAAAATGCTAATTTAATTCCATTTCAATGTAACATATATCTGTAACGTAAAATCCAGACCCTTTTACAACATACATAAATGCCATGGGAGTTACAACTTGGTATAGATACTGAAGGACATGACAAATAATTATCAGATTTTATTTGTTTATTTGCAAGCAGAATCTGAGAATATTATCATAATATTATATCTGATCTCACTGGCATTTCGGGGTTTTGTGTAAAGGTGTCAGATTACGAAAATTCAACAATCAATTCCGGCTTCAACCAAATCACATTGTTACTTGCATGGGCAACCTGTGGTGAAGAGCAGCATTTTACTACGATATCTTCAAAACTTGGTGTAATTTCCTACACCAGAAATGCCTTAATAGTTAAATATACAGCACATATCAGAGAGGTTAAAAAAGAAAATATATGATGATGCTGTCCTGATACTTCCTGACTACTGTAACTAACAAGATAACTGAAATTTCTGTATTCATAACCTAATGTAGAGTATTATTTGGTAGTACAAAGCCCCCCCCCCCATATACTCGCTTTCAGTTGTCCATGGTTTGCTGCGGTCTGGAAAAATAGGAAAATTCCAAAAAAACAGTTCATAAGGTTCAAACTGCGCACCAAACAATACAGATTGTAACATAATGAATCCCGCCAGCCCAGTTGCACCCAGTAAGTGGCTCTTCTCCCTTTGTTCCCATACTCATCATTCTCCACAGGACTCTCATGCAGTCTGTCTCTAACGTTCTCAGTAATTACATTCATTGCCATGTCATTGAAGTGTTATAAAAATGTATTAAAGGCATGAGTTTCATTGCTCCATCATTCTTTTATATGTGATGTCTTTTCATTGTTCTATCTTCTCTTGAGAATTAGGCTCAAGCCTCAGAATCATTTTCATTCAAGAGAAAGAGTACAGTACTGCAAAATACTGTATAATAATGTACAATGCACTTTATTGTTGCTGTATTTAATGTTGCCAATGTCTAACTGTACATAATTGATCAATTAACCTTCACCATATATATGTACACCGAAATCACGTTATATACGTGGTCCGTGGATGGTTCACCAGTATCTGTAGGTTTTGGAACATATTACACATACCGGGGGTCTACTGTACTAAAGTGTGTGTTTCCTGTAGACCTGAGAGTTACTTAAAAGTATTTAGAGTTTAATTGAATTCTAAAACATTGCTGCAAATAAGGTTATACTTAAAGTTTGGAGTTGATGATGCAAAATGCCTCAAACTGGCTTTAAAACTCTGTGTAGGAAATTAACCTGAATTTCCAAATAGCTAAAATGTTCTAAAATAATTTGACAATATTCAAAAATAATGTGTTCTGAATGCTATATTTGATAGGGTATCTGTGAGAAAAGACTCAATTAAGTACATCTTTAAGTTGCTCTCAATTCAATCCAATACTGAAAATTATTTTATTTAAGGAAGGATACATTTGCATATTTTTAAATCCTTAAATCCTTGCATGTTTGTTTTCGTCACTACAGCAAACGTAGCTTTATATTGCAACTCTCCTGGCTTGGATGCCTATACTTTGACCTCAGTTATTTGTGATGTGTATTTATTTCTGATGAAACACATAAATTAAATAAATAATTACCTAACAGTAAACGTAAATGAAATACCTTCCACACTCGTAACCTTTGGAAGCAGAACGCCAAGCCTTAGTAAATCATTTCAAACGTAAACAGCTTTACACACCTGAGATTAGCTTGGCTCTCCATTCCGTGGTATTTTTTTCGTTTTGTTTTGTTTTCAGTTTGGCTCATTACAATTATTTCACAAGGTAGAACTTACTGGCAGAAATTGGAAAGTGATGCTTTTCCCCTGTAAGTCTGAGCCAGACTGCAGGGAAATGATTTGATAACACAGAATTTTGTGCACGCAGCATGCCGTAACAGACTAAAGATCGATGTTAAGAAAATGCTCGTACATTTAATGGACTTTCATCATCTAATGGTTTCCCCTTCTTAGCATCTCTCCCTCCCCACTGGGCTCATTAGCCGTAAAAAGCACTTTGTAGTGCGGCCCAAAGACACGGTTTGTGAGCAGGCCCGCTTTACCCTGCCGACGGCAGCGACGGTCGTCACGGGCGAATTAGCATCTCACAGTATTTTTATTCAAGCTGTGTTGCTATGGAGAGTCACCTTTGTCTGAGAATGCCATATAAAACAGTGGGGCAGTTTATCTGTTGTGGCCGTGTGTCAGCTGGCAGGATATCGAGTCAATAAATATGAACTCACAACAGCACCATTGCTGTGAAAAATGCCACATACATTTTACTGCCACACCAAACTTATTAATAACGTACAAGGCTCTGATTCCAGCAGGAAATAAAACATTTAGAGGTAAAGAGAAAACCTCTCCATGATAGTGGTGGATATTCTTACCTTCATGTCAGAAGTCTCATTCTCAAGCTTGGATAGGTGGTTGGAGTTGTCCTCCAGCTCCCGGCGAAGATGCGTGTTCTCCTTCCTGAGAGCCTCCACCTGGAGCACCAGCTGGTCATAGGAAGCCACTGAGTTGGACATCTTTGCTCAGTCTAACTCCTAAGAGATGAGGGTGGAGAGAGAAGGAGGATAATGGCGTGTGAAGTGGTGGTGTGGTGGCTTTGCCCTGATCTGCAGCTTCAGCTGCTCCCACTCATTCATTAAGCAGATGTCACAACAAGGTGCTCTACTTTTTTCCAATTCTCACATTATTCCTGCTCCATTCCAGACACCATGGGGCTGAGCTCTAGCTGATGTTGGAAACCCAGTCATCTGTCCATTCAGATTCATCTCCACTTTCACCACTGTTTGTCGCTTGAGTAAGTTCTAATGTATAGTCTGTAGTGGCCAATATTAGAACCTTAGGCGCAATGAACCTCAAATGTCCTTCATTGTTACTGCACTTGATGAATCCTCTTCAAGGATGAAGCCATATCCTTCCAAAAAATGTGTGGTTTCATACCTGCTCCCTGCTCTTTTCATTAATCTGATTTTTACTTTAAATTATATTCATCAAAATGTCCCAATGAGCCATTCTTGATTGGTTATCTCAAACAAAGCACATGCTGATTGGCTAACTCAAACAAAGCACATGCTGATTGGCTAACTCAAACAAAGCACGTACTGATTGATTGCTTCAGTTACCCAAGAGTGAAATGATAAGTCAAACCCCAAAGGGGGAAGGGAATTACTGATAGAATGTTTTTTTTGTGCACCTTTCAATTTACATATGATAATATGATCCTTTAGGAACTGAGCGATTTCCACATCCTAAAAATAGACATGATGCGTGATACGCACTTTTACAAGGACAGCCACCAGAAATCATTGCTGCTGCGTTATAATTTGAAGATGACAGACAGCAGGACTCAACACTCAGTCTCGGGAGGGGTGACGGAAAAAACATCCCCATATTTTTAATTATGAATGCATGTATGCGCACACAGACACACAGCAAGGATAGTAAAAAGCACATGAATATTGTACATCGCATATTCTACGTGTCTTCAGCCATCAGCTGAAATGGCTCACGTGAACAGGATTCCCATATAGCTTGCCTTTGTGAAGAAAAGGTGGTACATGCGTCTCATCTGGCGGACAGCGAGTCTCTGCGTGTGACAGCGCTTCATTAAGGCTACGTGGGGGGAGACCACACACCTCTGATGCTGTAATTTTCATACAGGGCAAAATCTCCTCCACTATTTGAAAAATTATTTAATTTATGTAAAGAAGGGGCCTTGAGAGAGGGGGGCAGTCAGGCTGAGCCCCACCCCATTTACTTTATGATTTGTTGGACCCTTCTAGGTCAATACAGTATTACGACTGGCAGTATTTAACCATATTGATCATAAATGTCAATTAAATACATTTCATAATTATATAGCTATGTAGGTACACAGAGATTATAAAATTTTGTAAAACAATATAATTATTCATCTCCTATAATCACCTATCTTATCTGAAATTCAAAACCAAAAAAAAATACCTAAGATAGGTAATATCTTTTATAAAATATGCTCCGCAAATTATTGGCCACAGAGAGGAGAAGCCAGAGTGATCAGTCTAAGACAACTAAAAGCAATTTAACAAACGTTAAAACAAAACTAATCCCACAGAAACGGGTCTCTCACTTCACATCACACATCTGCAGAAAGAGATGGTTTCATGCGCCAGACGCCGGTCACTTTTCTGAGCATCTGCGAACACAAACAAACGTGTGTTTGCAAGGAGCTCAGCAGGCAGAAACGCCGCAAACAGAGCTGTTAATGAGAACGCTGATGCAGTGTTTCGCAGCACTGAGCGACGGCAGACCGTCTCCAGGGATCTACCGCAGCTGTCCTCACCCTGGTTTCCTCTTATTTTATTGATTGTCTTTTAAATTAATATAATGCTGGAGGTCAGCAGAAGCCAATGTGACTCCCCCTAATTGGCTGGTGGCAACGCATTAATTATCGTGCATTAATTACATGTTTTTGTTTGTTGTTGTTCTTCCTGTCTTTTTGGTCCTCTGCCCTTTTCCTTTCGTTAGCACGTGCTGCCAAAGGTGCTGCAATGCCTTCTGGGTAAGTGGCTCTGAAACCCGGAGGAGAATAACGCAAAGAGCCCGAGGAGTGTCAAAGGCCTGCCAATGGGATGTGGGGGTTCGGGGGTTGCCATGGCAACAGCTGCTGATCCCATCCGGCAGCGATAAAGCGGAAGAACGACGCTGCTCCGCCAAAAAATACAAAGATGAATAATTCAGTAACTCAATTAATGCATTTTTTTTTTTAAAACTTGGCCCCCTCCACTAAATGATGGCTGCGCTCAAGCTTTCTCCTGCAGAGATCCTCAAAGTTGCACCCCTACAGGGCGATGTTTATTCAATAGTGCAGCGCGCCAAATGAGGTCAGCGACTCAGACAGGATGAGGTACTGAGGTGCGGCCGTGACATGCATCCACTTTACTCGACGGCCTGCAGTCAGGCGTTTTAAAAGGCAGATATGTAAAACAGAGGCATAATTTCATCAAGTTTTATGTAGCCATGACATGTAGTTCAAACTGGTTTGGTCATGAGTTTCAGATGCTGAAACTGTAATTAGGTCGCAGCCACTTTGGCTACATATCCTGGCCACTGCTGTGATGCATTTCAGTGTGGCAGCACTGCATATTACATCCACCTTGACCTAGGTACCTAGGATGGTATTACTGGAATTAGTTGATGTAAACTAAGAAAAATCATCTCATTCAAAGACAGTCAGAACATCACTGGGTACATAAAACCGCACATCAAACTGATTAAATGTGCCCAGAATTGTCAACATAATACATTACAGCACTTAAACCCCCAAGACCTAACCTTGACTGAGACTGTAGCTCTTAGTGCCGTGACCTAATCTAACTGTGCCATTAGGTCTTACACTGGCGCAGTACAACAGCCCAAGGTGTTTGGGCCTCCCTGTGCTCAGCTGCTGTTGAATTGCTGAACTGAGCCTGGCTAGTCAAAGCAGCCAAACACGGTCATCCATACACCTGATATGCAGCCAGACACCGACTGAAAAACTGCTACACAGGACCCAGCAACACATCACATGCTATCTCTGATATGCTTCATTATTTCAGAGTGGATAATTCACACACTAATCTAAAATTTCAGTTTTCATTTTGCCCACATTCTCTTTAAAGGTGGTGTCTTTCGACCGCTACAGATCTGTCCTGCAAAGTTTAAACCGAAGTGTGTGAGCCGAAAAACCTGCAATAGCATGATTTCAGTGGTCAAACTGCAATAGCAGTTCAATAACTTGTTATGCAAATGAGGACATTTGGGTAAATAAATGAGAATAAATTTCTTTCTGTGTGTTTAAATGGGACCTACGTTGAATCACTGAGTACTGAAGCCAGGACAAAGAACGCAGCAGTGCTGAATTTACGCTCTACTGCTACACACACACACACATTCAATCAAAGGGAGTCTGGTTACCATAGAAACACCGAGGGCTGTGCCTGAGTGGCAGGAGACTGTTGGCAGCCCAATTTCAGCATCAAGATATTTTCCGCCCTCGTCTCCTTCTTAAAACATGATCGTTATTTTAAAAGGGACCGACTTTGAGGGCGCTCATAGCTTTGCTCTACTGCTAAGAATGGCTGAGACTAATGTTTAATTTGATATGGGACGTATCCAAAAAAACCTGAAATACAGCACCTGACCCTGGATACAATTATAGGCAATTACACTAGAAATAGATAAAATAATATTTAATTACAAATTGAAAATTGATAACCTAAGATCAGTGATGTTTTCCTTTATATTTTCCATGCTAATGTTTTAAATCTTCTTTTGATTTATATAATTGATGCATAAGGTTAAACCTTCTGTTCCTAATGTACTGTAAAAAGACACTTAGAAAATTAAGGCATGTTGACCCTGACAAATGAACAACTGAAATTATCGTTTAGATAAATACTTAGATAAAATGTATAAGTCCACATGTGTAATATCTCCCATGGCACCGCGCTTATAATAGTTTTAGTATTATTATTGGAGATGTATATAAACATGTGTAATGATTTGTCATTCTTGACTTCAGTCTGATCTGTCCCTGTCTCTCTCTTGCTCTCCCTCTGCCTCTCAGCTCTGCGGCAGTTCGTGGCGGATTAATAAAAGCCGCATCAAAACCATCTGACCCTCAACCATGTGCACAAAGAAAACAGGGCCATTTACGAAGTTCCCAGCTCAGCAAAATCCCAGCTTCTCCTCTGTTGTCAAAATAAACAATGCTTTGGATACTGATCATTATTCGTTTGATTTATATCCTCAAATCCTTTGGGACGTTTATTTTTTTCAAAATCCTTCTACAATGAGGACTCATAAACCTTTCATTCGTTCATCTAGGTGCCTTATTCATGCAGCCTCAGAGATCGTGTTTAATACCAACCCCAATAAAGTAATATTTTACATATTTATTCGACTGTTAAGCAAACAGCATTGTTAAAATGTAAGTACGTCAAGTATCGAAAACATCTCTGCGTAACAGATATCGTACACCCTGCGTATATGTTTGCCAAGTCCCGTGCCAGACAAATGAACAAAACACAGATTTTTCAAAGGCCCGCAAATCACAGCTAAATTAATTGTACGTGGAGAGACACATTTTCCCCCAAACTGCACAATGTTTCTTCAGCTTATTGAATAAAAATCCACAAGAAATACAGAGATTAATTAGCTGAAGCGAAGCTGTGATAAATAATGTCTCTACGAGTTTCATTGAAACATTGTTATGTTATAATTTGATCCTCGATAATGTCAGTATTATTTCTTCAATAAATCTACTGGAAATAACACTAAAATAAAAAGTATATTTTAAAGCATATTTTTGAAGACTTTTCTTTAAATGTCTTATTCATAGAGTTTTTACAAAGGAGACCTTGCTTAAACAACTAGCATTGTTGAAGGCTAGAATTCAGTAGAGTCTGACACAGATTTGCCCTGCAATTCGATACAAACTCATTAAGATCCGATCAATATGGTGTTATAATCTGAGACAACTGCAATTTATCGAAAGGGACCCATCAGAGAGCAGCTTTAGCTTAAATCTTCAGCTCTCAGATAACCCTGGTATAACTGCTAACTGTCCCTCTGGAGACAAATCAATCTGAAGATGCCAAAACAACTGGCTTCCTGAGATGCTACTGAGTTGAGAACAATGTGTAATACATCGCAATGAACCAGCCTGCGGGCGGCAGCCCCATCAAATGACAGGAGTTATTAGTGTGGCTAGTACATATACAGAGTATTGTCTCTCCCATTCAGAAATCCAAACAAAGCTATCTATTGTATAATGTACAAAGATAAAACAGTTTATACATACAATCCTTATAATATGGAACATGCATACAATATATATTGTATATATAGCATCTATAATACATTTTGTATACAACTTCCCCCAGGGAATTAATAAAGATATTATCTATTAAAGCACTCATATTTATGTTTGCTTAGGGACACTCTAAGCATCTCCTCCTTACTTATTAATGGCAAGTGAGGTGTGACAGTTTCCAAAATGTGCTGAATCAGAGGTAAAGGGTCCAGCTGGAGTAAAAAGCAAACAGAAGTTCTTCCGGTGCATTGTGGGTATGGTACCTCCGTACGAACAGAAAATTCCACTCAGCGAAAGGGTTAATCACCACTGTTTCTCTGCTGCATATTAACTGATTCAAACTAGTCAATGTTTCCTGATCACCTAAAACATCTTTTAGAATAACCAGGCTCTAGCCAGCCAATTAACACAACCCACGATGACTGGTAATTTATTTAATTACCTCATCATGTCCAGCAGGCATATGCCAACCCTGCCACCCCCCCCCCCCCATAAAAAAAAGCTCTCCAAAATTAAATGTGCCCCCATGTTATACCCTCATTACATAAACGCAGTCCCTTGCTTCTGACGTTTTTGGGACTGTGGGATCATCCCCGGACAGCTTGTGACTCACGAATGAAGGGTGACTCCATCAGTCTCAGGCCTCATGACGTGCAGTGATGCCTCCTCCAAACTACATGACATGTCACCACAAAGCTCAGTCTCATTTTTTGTGTTCTTGTTAAAAATAGTCCCTCACTGTGTGCAGGGACCATCCCTGTCTTAATAACACATGCTTGCTGGGGTTTCGAGATGCACAAAAGCAGGGCAGTTTCTAGCCATTGAAAACATAAGAGGGCAAGTCAAGTTTACCTGGGGCTTGACTTTTTGTTTTTTTGAAGGAAGACTGGCATCGGGATTAGGCTGAACAAACCTAACAACGCCCAAGCATACAAGCATGAGGTACACTGACAGGATGGGAGGATGACCCTACCAGCCCAGTGCTAGTGGCATGAGTTATTTCCAGTCTTTCTGCTCAAGGTCCAAGGTCGGACGATGCAGTTCAGTTCAGAATTGCAGCCATCAGAACTAAAGGACAGGTCTCTAGTCTCCGAAAGACTGATGGAACCTGTCACTGCATTATAGCCACCCGTCTGTTAGTATATTTTACTCGATCTGCTCGCCCGTTTGCGCGCGTTTGACTGCGTATACGGGCGAGCATAACAATTCAGCAAAAAGGACATGTATCTCATTGTCACCCCTGCATGGTAATGCACGCCGCGTTGGGGTCATCCGACGCCCCTATCCACTGTATGTCCTTCGAAATATCGTGCAGAAGACGCTTGTTTCGGTGTTTCAGTAAAAGCGCAAACATTCCAGTCACTCCGAAGCTACGTAATGTGATAAGGTGAACCAAAATATGCACATTCGTTCAGACTGTACCTAACAAAGGCTATGACAGCCAGCACTGTTATTTTCATCTGTGTCCTTTTTGAACGGCAAGCACAAAGTAAGTTTGTGTTAAGACCGTCACATTAGATCAATACAACAGAAACCATTTCACAATACATATAATAATATATACAATATACGTATTGTCATTATTAGAGTATCAAGTAACACATTATTTCCTAAAGCATTTCGTCCATTTTGTACACAGGTGTAACACCCTATGACGTCAGCATAAACTGTATGTTGTAAGCATGTACAGTACAGATTAACAGTCTGTGTGCGCCCCGTTTGTGTCTGATTAACAATGAATTCTATCATCCAGCATAATCAAATCAGTATCACACTCTCATATAACAGCAGGCTATTGCATCTTGAGAATTCATACAATTCAAATGTATCTAAATATACATAAATATCACGATTATCTAGCTATATGTACAGAATTAACATGTTTATGATCAACTATTTCATAAAATGTAGTAACTGAAAATTATCTATGCGTTTTCTCTATCGACCTTGCTCGTATGCAATGTCATTTGTGTTATATTCCAAAGATAATTATTAATAATGCCGTTAATGAATTTGGAAAACTCCTGTCGTCAAACAAATCACGTTTAAAAAAACATAAACGTATAAAGGTATATTTTCATTCTGTCTCTGGAAGCCTCGCCGGCTGTTTTATATTCACATCAGCACCACTCTCGGCGGAGATCCCACCAAGCGCACCAGACCACCATTGTTATTTAATGTCGCAACACAAGACAGCGCCGCAAACGTAAATCTGGCATTTCTTTTTAAAAATTGCAAACACTGACATTGGTTTAGAAATTGCTTCTTACCTCATTTTCGAATAATGAAAATTGCGTTAGGGCAAGAAAGCCCAATGCAGAACGGACGCTGGAGTGACCGCTCCTCACCGCCCGATGATGCTGCCTGATGCCAAATTCAGACCCTCCCTCCTCTCTCTCTCCTTCTCTCCTTCTCTTTAAAAGTGATTAATCTAAAATCATTATGTTTGTATATATATATTGTATATCATAAGTAGATAGTTACCGGCTTTATGAAATGCTATGTCACAGCAGGCAGATAGACTGAACAAACACGCAGTTACGATTCTTATGCGTTCAAATATTTTCGCAACATTTCTCCTTTTTCACCATATCACCAATAGGGGCCGCTATCTCAAGTAATTGTTATATACGTATTAATCTTGCCAATAGAGGAAGTGGAGATTTTTTTAACAATCGAAATTTCTCTTTCCCATCAATTCATCTATCCATTCGTTTTCTACTGGTTTGTCCTGGTCAGGGTTGCCAGAGATTCTGCTATACAGTAAAATCTTTTAAACATTCTCCAGACCTGAACAGCACAGTTTATATGCAGTTGTCTCAGGCTATTTATGGGTGATTATTGGTTAAAAGTTGATATTTGTATCGAAGAAAAAGTAATTTTAATATCATAATATGTAAAATCATACATAGATTAGCATGTATCAGGACACAATTGGTTTTGTTTTCCGTATTGTTATATTACATTTTAGCTAACTCAAACTTCTGCTAACAGGCAGTCTGCTTTCAGTTCTTATGCTTTTTGAGGTTCATTTTTGCACAGAACAAATTTAATTAAAGCATGTAAAAAGCCACAAGGCCACTTAACTTTCAAAAGCATTGCCAGCATGTTTCTTCAGAAGGCATATAAGCCTCTGTAAAAAGCTGTAAAACACATTGTATTTCAGAAGTGTTTACAATTATTTTATTTTTGAGAATCATTCAAAACAACTTTATAGAACTGACGTCACATCCTGCCCACTATATCCACCTGACCCTCCTGTATCCACCCTAGCATCACCCTAACAAGTCACACCTGTTACTTGCTTGTTTTAGCTTGTTCCTGACCCTCATGTTAGTCATTCCCAGCTGCCTCTCATTAGCTCCCTCATTAGTCTAGCATATACATGCTTCCCAACCCTATGTTCCCAGTCCAGTTATTGGTGTTGTACCTTCCTGTTGCCTGTGCCCTTCCTAATTTCTAGTCCTCTCTTTTCTGATCCATCTGGATCCTGTTTACTGTCTCTGTTCATTTACTTCTATTACGCCACGTAAAGGAGCAGGCGTAGGAAGCCGTGAGTATAAACAAAAGGGATTTATTAGAAGGCAGACGGACTCAAAGACACACGTAACGTCAACTTCACTTCAATGACTGGACTGGGGAAACAAACTGAAATGCGGACTAAATACATGACACTGATCAGGACAACTCAAAACAGCTGATAAACTCGGGGATTCCACACGGGGCTGATGAGGGGGCATGGCACACAAGAGGAGTGTACGATCGGGGCATGACAACTTCAATAAAACCCTCTTCTGTTTTGACAACATACTTACCACCAAGTCCTTTGTCCCTCAAGGTATGACAGAATGACTGGACTTGTAAAGAAACCTTAAAACTGTGACATCAGTCCTGGCTTTCAGGCTTCCCTACATCCCATGGATTGAATTCCCCATGTTCAATGGATCCAAAGACCAGCAAGGTCTCCAGAGCTGCAGGATCTGCCAGAACCACGCTGTCTACAAGCAAAGGACTTCTTGCCCGTCGTGCCGCCAGAACCTGGCCCAGGAGGGGCTGCCACTCCACCCAATCTTCCAAAGTCCAGCCTAAGAGGAGCCACATCTTCTCCCAAGCCTCAAGGGTCCGACCTCGGAGAGGCCATCACTCAACCCAAGCTTCCAGAACCAGGCTCAGCAGAGGCCATCGCTCTTCCCGAGTCCCCAGAACCCAGCCCAGCAGGAGCTGTCTCTCAGCCTGAGCCTGAGTCACACCGTTCCACCTTTGCACATCCCAGATGATGTCACACCATCTATCAAAATGCCACTCTGGCAAGTGTGGGCTACCTAATGTTGCCAGGTATCTCGTAGCGAACTCCAAGGGCCGCGCTTGGTGTCCTGGCCTGCTTCTCTCCAGGTGCCTCAGCTGCCCCCTACTTACCTCCAGATGTAACAGCTTCACCCTGCTTGCCTTCAGATTCCCCAGCTGCTCTCAGCCATGCTTGCAGGCAAGAAACTTTTGGTCACCCAACCTTCTCTAGAGGGCCAGACAGAAACTGCCCAGACTGCAGGCTTTTTGGTGCCCCAGCTGAATTTTGATCTGCCAGCATCCCGTCCACACCTACTGTCACAAATGCCCCATGACAAGATTGTGTTCCACTGACCTGCTTATACACAGAAACTGAGGATATCTACAGTCTTATCTCCTGACACCTACCTTGTCAGCAGATGTACCTCTGGTGCCTGACCCCTCCCCTTTGATGTCTCACTGGCATCCATATCTTCTCCTGTCAAAAGAGAGGGAGAGCCGAGTCTCTGTTTCCCAGAGGATAAAATGGGGACACACATCACTTGCCCAGACAACTCCTTCACTGGGACCCAGTCCCATTCTTCTTCAGTCTGGACAAGTCCTGCCTTGTCGGTGTGCGGGCCCAGTAAGACTCACATCCCACGTTCACTGCCCAGCCTTCCAGGCTCCAGATGACTCTCTGGACATTCCCCTTTCCCTCCAATTATATCTCAGTCCCGGTCCCATTACCATGTCCTGCCTTGTTTTATCCTGGCTTGTGTCCTTTGTGGTCCTCTTCTGTGTTTCTGTCTCTGCTCTGTCCCGCTGTGTGTCATGCTGGATGTCCTTTCTGCTGTCCCGGGTCCATGCCCCTAATTATGTCCTGTGTCTTGTCCAGTGTTTTGGGTGTTCTGTCTGGTGTTCCCTGGTGTGGTATGCTCAGTCTGTTTCAGTCTCTGTCTCTCCAGCACCCTGGTCCCTGTCAATGTCTAGTGTTTATTCCCTCTAATCCCACGCCTATTGTCCTTGGTCCTGTCCCCTGTTTGGTCTGCTTTGTTGGGAAGATATTGTTCATTAGTCTCTTATTTTGGTCCCTGGTCTGGCCCCTGCCTGTTTTGCACCGGTGGTATTGTGTGTCCTCTTCTCTCTATGTCCCTCTGCTCTTTGATGGTGTCTGTCCCATGTGCCCTGTCAGTCCTGCCATGCCCTGTCATGTCTGGTGTCGTCTGTCTCTGACCCCGTGTGTCCATGCTGTCATTCTGTCCCCTTCCCATTCATCCTTCATGACCAGAGGTCACGTTCTAGGTGGAAATTAGTAGGAGAACATTTTAAAATGGATTTGAGGAAGCACTTCTTTACACAGCATGTAGTTAGAGCATGGAATAGTCTCCCTGTTAGCGAAGTGCAAGCTAAAACCCTGGGTTTCTTTAAATCAGAGCTAGATAATATTTTAACAACTCTGAGCTATTAAGTTCTCCCCACACATTGATGGGCCGAATGGCCTCCTCTCATTTGTAAATTTCTTATGTTCTTATGTTATGGGGCGGGTACTGTCATGTCCTGCCCGCCATGTCCACCTGACCTTCTTGTCTCCTCCCTACCGAGTGTGTCCCTGACAAGCCACACCTGTTACTCCTTTGTCTTACCTCTCATTCCTAACCCTCATGTTAATCACTCCTAGCTGCCTCTTGTAAGCTCCCTCATTAGTTCAGCATATACATGCTACCCAGTCCTATATTCCCTTAGTCCAGTCATTGATGTTGTACCTTCCTGTTGTCCTCTAGTCCTCCCATTTCTGATCCTTCTCAATCCTGTTTGTTCACCATTGTTCATTTTGTTCAATAAAATGTTTTTCTGTTTAACCCTTGAGTCCTTCATCCCTCAAGGCATGACAACTGATTAATACAAAAATTACAAACTGTCACACTCCAATCGTGCCAATCCTCTTGTATACCACGCCCCCTCATTTGCCCCATGTGAAATCCCTGTGTTTTCAGCCGTTTTAGTATCCCATCCTGAATAACTCCCGTGTTCACACGATTTCCCAGGCTCCTGTGCTGTTTCCCGCCAGCTGCAGCAAGACACAGATGGTTCATATGAACAATATTGTAAAAAAAAAAAAAACAACATACTAGTATTCTCTTATGTAAATTTCAGTATAAAAAGATCAAATTGGTAAAATTGCCATTTTTCAATCCAACAAAAAATGTTCTAATTGCATGGACACTGATGCATCATTTTTCTTAAACAGGGTAGTTGTTGATAAGGCAAGATTATTCTTCAGTGCTACCAGGTGAAAATTTGGTGGCACTTTACAATAAGGCTACCCATATAAAGGGTTTATGAATGGTTTATAATCTGATTATTAATTAATTATTTTAATTATATTAACGCTTTAAACTATTAATAGACAATTTTAAACAAGTTATAACACCGTTCCCTTTTTATTAATGAGTTACTACCATTTACAAGTGGCAAAAGAGAGCCTTATTGTAAAGTGGTACTGGAAATTCTTTAATAAGTTTCTGGTATGTCTAACATAGGAAGCATTTTATACATGAGTTATACAAAATACATTGGAATCAAGGACTTCTACACAGGTGTGGCTCACATGTTAATAAATCAATTAACATCCCATCCCAGACAAAAATACTGGCAAGAAGCTCTTTGTATTAGGTGGAGCATGATGGAAGGACACTCCTGTGGCCTGTATTACGAAACGGGGTTACTGGCTTATCAGGGTAACTTGTTGGATTTAGGGTCACATTTTAAATGGACTTCATATTCGTTCACTTACATTTTGCCCAGACTACCTTAAATCTGACAAGTTACCCCGATAAGCCAGTAACCCCATTTCCAAGTACAGGCCACAGGTCTGACAAGAAGAGGATTTATTAACAAACTGAGTTCTAGAAGAAACAGCAACCAAAGGAAATCACAAGGGGTCACACAAAGATTGGTTGAGAAGTAAAACTAAGGGACGCACTCAGCTAACACACACATTTCATATGGGGAAACTCAACTTACAGGAATCAAATGAACAACAAAAGTGTGATGACCGAATGACTGACCAAGGAACAGGGCAAGAGTAGGCACAGAAATACACAAGTAAAAAAAATAGATGAGGGACAGGTGTGGGCCGTCCCTAGGGACTAGGGCTACACGGGAGATACTGGGGAAAAAGGTGAAACAGGTTTTAATTATGAAACTAGACACAAACAAGAGTAATTAACAAAAGGTATCCGTACAGGAACACAAAAAAACATCATTAGCCGGAGAGTACTAAACAAAATCTAGGGGCAAAAAACACAAGGTGCCCAATAAGTTTGAACTGACCTCCAACCCATGATGGGAGAGATGCTTAGTTGGCAGCTGCCCATTTTATGGCCCAAGGAGCAAAGAGACTGTAGTAGGATAAAGAAGAATGGAAACATGAGGAAAACGTGATGGTCAGTGACACCTGCTGACCAAACATGGAAATGATGGACAGAACTGGGAAAGGGAGGGACTCATCCTGACAATTTGGTAGAGAAAGGCTGTGAGGATTTTTATGCCTGTCGAGTTCAACTGCTTTAATTTAAGAAGATAATCTTTTGTTTTGCAGTTTCGTCAACTAATGCAAACCATGTTGCAGTAGTATTTCGGCACTCAGTCCATCCGGGGGGGGGGGGGGGGCATGTTCCAGCAGGGAAGTGACGTCAATGCAGACCCTCTGTTAAAGGATGTTAAGTGGGGGTCTGGTGAATTCTGATGCATATTTGGATCAATAGCCTACATATCCCCAGTCAAAACATACACAGATGCGTCTTGCCACAAACACAATTTGACAGTGTATGGACAGACTGACAATCCCTGGTATTCAGTAAAAAAGATTGCAGAATATTCTTATATGGAGGAATCATAAGGCTGTACATAAAACCCTTACGCAAGAAATGCATTGTATGTAAAGTGATCTAACAGTAAAGTGATCTAACCAGCAGCGCATTTCTATTTTGTTTTTTCAAGTAGGGTCTTTGAGAGTGACAATACATACTCTCACATGGTCATGACTTCTTACCCAATAATTCAATGAACACGAATAGAAATGCAATGCATCTGGCATAGATATCTCAATCACCAGATGTGAAGCCAATAGACCACAGGCAGAGGATGCCAGAGAGCTGCTTCAAAGTGCAGGCCACGTTGCAAACAACAAAACGTGAGCCGATAACATTTCTTTTGGAAGAATGGTGCCGCAAATCAGGACAATACAATTTGTTCCAAGACCTAGCGAGGCTGTTATAGCAATTCCTGGTGGCCAAGTGACCAAGACACCATGTTGTAATTTGTATTATAATAACATGGCAACGTTTTTACATACTGGATCACTTTAACTTGTAGTGTTGAAAGTCATTAGTTGTCAATAACTGTAATGTGAAATCTTAATGTGAAACAAATAACATCTATTAAACGGTCCTACTAACAAAAAACATCACATTCGTTTTAATTGTTTAAGGTATTTGTACTTTACTTATTTTTCAATGACTTATCACTGTTACAACCATAAGCCTTATCATATAATTTTATTGCTATTTGAATAAACTAATCAAAGCCTATATATGCGCGACTCCTGGCGTGTGGACGATTGCTGTTCATCAGTTAGCCGCTGGAGGAAGACAAAGGCTTATTCATAATCCCAGAAATTGAACCTCGGCGTGCTCTCAGTGCGAAAATACGGAGACAAATTCAACACTATATTTTTATGAAATTATACATTATGTCTGTATAACAAATTATGGCCTGAATGCAATTTACATCACTATATTTTGCAATGAACCGTATAATATCATCATTCTGCGTGGCTGCTCTTTTATTTATTTATTTTCAGGAAAGATAACATTCATATAAAATTCTTTGTTCCAAACCAGGCAAATTACACTTGTTACATGTATTGTCTTTCAGTATAGAACACGATGGTAATGAAATGTGTGAATTAAACATTCAGTGTGCACAAAACATTTGATAGTGCAGATATTTAGCTTCCGATATGGGAGTCTCGTCAACATTATTTTACATAGCGGGCTTATCAGCACTAGATGGATTTAATTCAAAAGGCAAAGCTGAAGTCACTCCTGACGCATGTTGACCACGAAATAGATGTCCTGCTCGCATCTCAAACCACTAGGTTACATTGCATATAATTATATATGTATTCATTCTGAACTCCGTTATGACACTTAAATGGATACTGCTAATAATACTACTACTACTACTAATAATAATAATAATAATAATAATAATCATTATTATTATCATTATTATTATTATTATTATTATTATTATTATAACAATAATAGGGTTTGGACCCCTAATAATATTTTATAATATGATAATGCAGTGATGAAATTTAAATTAGATCATTTAATTTCTATTTCGTGAAAATTTTCATTCTGTTTGCAACGACAAGTTTTATGCTGGTAAACGTAAATTGTTTTTTGTGAGATGATAAGCGTGGTAGTCATGGAAAAGGAAATATATGCCAGTAAGGACCGTCGGGAAGAATGGAAGCCTAGATGTGCCCTGATTTCTAGAACAGTGTATCAGCGACGGCTTCCCGATGATGGGATTTAGAAACCAGTGTTTTTAAAGAGCGTAAAACCCGCTGGGGGTTTATAGTGTCTGCGTCACTTTTCAGTGTGGAAGGAGCTAGTTGAAAGAGAAAAAGAGGAGCACCTCCTATCTTTAGTATCAAGGGATTTAAATCAGAAAAACAGTGAGGGAGGGAGGGACGGAGGGAGTGTGAGAGAGAAGAGGGAGTGTGAGAGAGCGAGAGACTGCAGTGAAGAGAGGAGTAGTCCGTCAGCGCTACAATACTGTAAAATGCTATAGACGGCGCGGGTTTTCATTTACTTTTGTTAATATAACCAGAGAACAAGGAAAGCAGCGCTTGCGCTCAGGTACGCAATACTTATTTCATTTGATAAATGAGCAGTTCGTTTCTGGTTGCTTCGCCTGTTTACACTTTCCTAAAATATTATTTCCATAGACGGAAATGATGGATTTCCCAAAAATATTTTAAAAATTGACCGAAAAAAGGTATTCTTAAATTTCACAGGACACCGTCTGCCGTTGTGTTTAGAGGGTAGCGGCGCGCTGGAAAGGAGCGGAGTACGGAGACAGGTGAGGAAAACCTTTTCCCGACCAGTATTTATGAATGAAAAACAAACGGGGTCCGCCTGGGAATGTGTGTAGATCGACAGGATGCAACTCTGTGCCGAAATCTGAGTCTAACGTAAACTGCAAGTATTTATGATCTTATGTGTGCATTGCGTGCTACGTGAAAACAACTTGATGATGATTGCACGGTTTATTATATTCATTTTTCAGAAAACGGCGATGTTATACCGTGTCGTTCCGTTGTGCTTCAGCGACTATTCAAGCAAAAGCCAGTGTAGATGCGAGTGTCACAATGTGTATGGACATATACAATAAAAATTAATTGCTTGTGTTTGTGAAAAATATCTACAAGATCGCAAGAGCATCTGACAGCTGGCTTTTGGGTTGGGGGTTGGGTGGAGGGGGTAGCTGGCAGGGAGGGAGGGTGTTGTAACTGGTAGTGTGATGCTCACTCTATCCCAGTTTCGCCGGGCGTGAGAAACAGTCCCTCTGACCCGCTGTACTGTCCATCGTCCAGGAAAACGGCGAGTAAACTGTAAGTTAAGTATGGAGTGATGGTCTATGCATTATTTACATGTGCCGTGGGAGTAAATGTCCAAGTCACGATTTGCATAGGTAGAAAATCACGTCATGCTCTTTTCCAGCCCCTACACCCACGTTGCTTCAATATCTGGATGTTAATGCGCTCAGTTGCGTGTGCATTTTGACGCATACATACGGACTGAATACTACACGTTTTAAGTGGGAGTATGTGGTGTGTGTGTGTGTGTGTGTTTAAGAAGGCATTGATATTATTTAAAGGTAAATCAGCAGTCTGGGAGTTAGGGAAGGGGTGACATGCTGAAGAAACATAACTGGCTGGAAATCAAAGGAATGGTACAAGTTCATCATTTCAGATGCCTCAAGTTGTTTTCAGCCATCATCGTGTTTCTTAGTGTGATATTTACAGTAGGGCCCATTATCTGCTAGTTCCTGCCTAAAGACTAAAGTTGAACAGCCATCCACTGTAACGTTTAGCTGACTCGGAGAGCAGCCTAGTTTAGACAAACGGTCCATTTTCAGGACTGAAACTGAGCCTTTCCTGCTAAGAGAGGGAGCGATACAACTTACAGTATTCCGTATGGACATGGTTATTTCATACTGACATGAAGATTTTGGCGGTGCCTATAGTGTGTGTGGGGGACCTGGCTAAGTTAGTGAGCAATTTACATTCAGAAGTATGTTAATGATGACTGTGTGAGCAGTTTCGTCCTTTTACCTCTGAGGAACCATCTTCCCAGAGGCAGATAGGAAAAAAATACGTCGAAGAAGGAATTTTACAGCACATTTATCACATTTTTGTTTATTTTTTTTCCTGATTTAAAGCTGATTTTTAAGCTAGTCAGAGGTTTGCTGGAGCTCAAATAGGAGAGGATTTTATATGGGCATCTAGGTATAGTGGTACCTAAAGCTGGCAGAGTTAATTATAAGAATTAATTAAAAAATCACAGTCTGGTACGCTGCACCTGGCTTAATGATATATTCAATCACAATACAGAAACAACTGGAACCCAGGGAAAACAAAAATTTATAAAACATTATACATTTCTATAATTTCATGAGTAAATCACTGGTATTGTTACAAAGAATATATTAGTCATCCTACAAAGTACCTTTTTACTTCATGATTTATTTCTATGTTATACACAATAAAATTATATTAATGACTGAATTCTATTCTTAAACTGAACAAAAACAAATTCTTTCTGACAAATCATATATCGGAAATTTCTACCTAGCAATGTTGATGATAGAGGAAAATCCATTCTTATTGTCTGAGGTTAGCTGATGGCCATTTGAAGACCGTTCTCTGTGTTACCTCAGCATTGCATTCTCATTGTCAGAATTGCTCCATATTATGCAAGCTGCCTTATTTACTGATAACTTATTTTAATTACTCTCATTGCTTGGTGTGCTAGCTTTCAATTCATTAATGGTTTAACTTGCATGAGAAGTTTAGCTGATTTCTGCCAGCTTACTAACAATGCAATGGAATTCAGACCACATACTCATTCGGTGCCTCATTTGGAAATATTATAAGATTTTCTGCTTGCTTTGAAAATATTATTAAATCACTGAGAGTCATAGAATGTCTAGAAAGACATATTTTTTGAATGTTATGCACAAAGGAAAGGGCCATAAAACATATCTATGACTCCAGGGAGTGAAAATACTTGTGATTTAGGTCTACAAGAACATGTGTCATTCTAAATAGTGGTCTTTTTTGGCTGTTTAGGCAGTGAATCAGGCTGCAATCTTGGGGCTGAGTGAGTATACTCAGCTTCATGGCATCAGATTTGAAAGAGCTATGAATAATTTTAGCTCACACCTCCAGGGCTGTGGGTTCGAATCTCCCTTCTCCTATGTGTGGAGTTTGCATGATCTCTCTGTGCTCTGGGGGTTTTCTTCTGCAGTTCAAAGACATGCATTTAGGTTAACTGGTATCTCTAAATTGCCTGTGGGGCACGACTTTGTGTGTGCTCCGTGCTGCCTGGGATGTGCTCTGGCCTCTCTCTAACCAAAACCAGGGTAAGGCCTTAGAAGATGGATGGAGGAATATATCCCCAGCAATTGATCTGATTTCTAAGGCTCAAATGGAACAGACTGTAAACATGTTAGAACCGAAAGCTCCAAGTAGCTCAGTTGTTATTAATATCCTGTGAATCACACCATAGTGTACGTTCATGCTGGGGTTGACACCCGAAGACAAACACCTCAAGCACAAATATCTCACACGTATCCCACATGCACACACTTCCATGGAATTAGCAATGATATTTGTGAAGTCACCCTTCTGCGGTGCCATGTTTATAGGTTAAGACACATGTAGACTAATGCAAAACATTTGCTGTGAACAGTAGGCTACCTGATATTGTTTGTGTGGGATTTGTTTTTGTGAAAAATACTCAATAAATCACAGAAACTCTAAAGTATGTTTTTCTAATATAGGCTGAGCGCACCCTTTATAAGTCAGGTTTTGTCTCAGTTCTGCATATTCCTAATATTTCCCTGTACTCCGTATGAATGCCTTTTCGGAAGAAGGTGGACTCACACCTGTTCTGCGCAGACTGATAACTCAGTTCTGGTCTAGGGGGACAGTGTTGTTTTGCTGTAGTGGATACTTCTAGGCAGTAACGGTCAGACCTAATCACACAACGGCAATAAACGGGAGAACCTGCGGTATGAGAAATAAAATGCACATGCACTACTGTCTTTGACATGTAAATAGCCATTAGGTTTAAAATGTTTATAGATCAAAACCCCAAAGGTAGTGACATTAAAAGTTGATTCATAAAGAATCAGACTCAATTTAACATATTTAACACATCAAAGGACTGAATGTACCTTAGCTTGTCAGTGGGACAGCAACTACAGATTCCTGTTTATGCTACCATGTAGCTGTCAATGGGTTCATTAAAACTATCATGTTAAAATGGAAACCACCTCAAATGGGTCATTATACCGGGCTACTTGAACCCATCTGATGAGTCCTCCATTGAATCTCCATGGTAATTTAGATACTTGGGGTGTTTTGCATGTTGGATAAATGAATAGTTTCTGACTGAAACCTCAGATCTATTTCGAATGCTCATTTGTGACAAATGAATCTTCTTTAAATGTTATTTTGAAATAGGATTTCCTTTTTTTGGGGGGGGGGGTGGGCAAAATTGAGGCA
>JAABNX020000038.1:21746933-21757565 GCA_015163995.2 Mormyrus lacerda
CAGAGACATGCAGTTGAGCTAATTGGTGTCTCTAAATTACCTGCAGTGTGTGATTGTGTGAGCCCTGCGATGGACTGGCATCCCATCCAGGTTGTCCTTCAGCCTTGCGCCCCGTGTTGCCTGGGATAGGTTCCAGGGTCCTGCAGTCCTCCCCACTATGCAGGTAAAGTTTTGGCGTGCAGGATGATGAAAACAGTTTAGCCAGGGTGTTAAGGGCAGAGGTGGGGACTCAAGTCACTGATTCGCAGCTTGATTCAGACTCAAGTCACACATTTCATGATTTGTGACTTGACTTGACATGAGTGATGGATAGACTTGGACTTGACTTGGACTAGACAGCAGGAGACTTGAACCTGTCTTGGAAACTCGAGAAGAGTTGAGGTTATAGTCCCCCCTCTGGATACCATAACGTTACTTTTTTTATTTCAGTGTATATTATTTTTCTGTTGGCCGCATTTTCAATTGGCTGAATGCAAGACATAGGTTTGGACTCAAATTACATGACTCACAACTCGACTTGGACTTGAGTCACGATTTGATGTCTCGCAACTCAACAGCAAAAATGATGACCTCGACTCGACTTGGATTGTGGGCACGTGACCTGAGATTTGACTTGACTCGGACTCGCCGCTGAATGACTTCTTCCCATTCCTGGTTAAGGGTGGCTCCCCCTTTTGACCTTCTCAATAGAATAAAACAGAACACCTCACCACTCCTGAGTAAGAAGAAAAAAGGCATCAAAATTAGCCAGGCTAAGAGTTACCTTATTCACCTTCCCCTTAATTCCACAACTTACACCATCCACTCCTTTCAATCATATCTTCAAGTGGTAAGTGGTGGCAAAATTAATTCTGGCATACTGTACTTTTAATAATATGTAACTATAATTAAAACCTGATTAAACAAATTAATTTACTTTACTGTTTTTATAGCAAAAGTTGTTTCCAGTCTCATGTGTGTATGTGACACTGGGGTTTTCTATGTGATTTCTGTTTTGTTTTTGTTGGGTGTCATTCACTGGCTGTCGTAATAATATTATATAGTCTATGCTTACATTTGTAGACAGTTTACATAAGAAATACTCTTGGTACTGTGATTTTAGTAACCTCAACCTCCAAATCTTTCACTCTTTGACGTACTGTTTAAACGTATTATTATGGTGATGTCATTTTTTTAACATAGTGGTTTTCAAGCAAATGTCTTGCTACTGTATAAAAGAAGTGGCTGCAGGGATTTTTCAAGGAGGTGGACCTGCATCAGGATTTCACTAAATAAAGATTAAATTACTATTTCATTATAAAATTGTCTGATGCTGCCTTGGTCCTTTTTGCTAAACGCAGAGCATCCCACTCTAATTTTATCAAGTTTTTGAACCAGCTGGGCAGCTAGGCACTTATTAATTTTCTAATTTGATAAAAATTAGATTAAAAATGAGATAATTAGATTTTAAAATGCTGGACATGCTGTGCCCAACCAGCACCGGGTCGGACTCTTCAGACTCTGACACTTTGGTGAATTTTGTTCAGAGCTCTTTGTGTCCATTGAGCCAATCTGTACATTTTAAAAGACCAGAGATCATATACTTTCTGGAGTCTGGGTGTGTAGAAGGACCTGAAGCTTGCCAGCTGGTCACTGACCCACATTTAGTGTCTTATTTATAGTGCAGAGTCTCTTTGCTTATAAGAAGGGATAGTCTAGCAGGGACTTTCGCGTTTGTGAAGTTGCGGGGACCCTCTCTCGAGACATAAACATTCACCTGGATTTTATGTGGAGTTTTTTTAGCAGTGAAATTGATAGCAGGTGATTTAAAACCTATAAAATGCAGCTAGGAATTGGTGGATGTATCTATAGTTATAGGTACTTTGATATTTATATGTTAAATCTTGCACTTATATCTTTGTGCTTGGTGCTTGGTAGCAACTAAGAAAACTAGCATAAGAAAAATTTTAAACTAGCATTTAAAATCTGTTATTGGTCCACTGAAAGACAGTCGCTAAGGTAGGTTCTTAGTTCTGTTCCATTTTATAATTTGAGACTTTCTTGGATTTATTTGATAATTTATGAATTTATTTTTTGGCAATTCATTAAATAAAACCATTGGAGGAAACATTTATTGGGCAGTGTTTGGTCAATTCATGTAGGTCCTAGGTGTCCAGAATGCTAGGTGATGCTGGCCACCCTCTGGACGGGACCCGGTCCATGCTGGGCATATACACTCACATTATGGCCGAATTATAGACAAATTAGCCTAACTGAGCATCTTTGGACTGTGAGAGGAGTGCCCATATGAAACCTGATGAGTCGCAGTACACAAATAAACATTAAACTTGGCAAGGTCGGTTTTGGGAATTGTTTTTAAAATTGATTTAATTTTTATTATTTCTTGCAGTTTACTAGTGTTAATTAAGCAGGTGGTGTTGTGTGATGATTTTGACTCCCACAACGAGCGTCCATAAATCCTCCCAGGCATGAACCCTCACCCTCAGTCACACAGGACACTCCTACACGCCATAGGGCTACTGGAGATCTGATGGCTGCTGTCCTTTTTTTCCGTCCGTCTGTTCCTTGCTTGACTTGGCCGGCCAGGGGGGGTGGTCTTGGTCAACCTGCCCAACACGCAGTTGTACCATATGATCATGTATGCTTCTGGGCCGCGGGGAGTTTTATTAGTGCACCTCGGGGTAACTGGGGGAGGGGCGCCGTATATAAATAGTTTAAAATGAATCATTATGCCTGTGCATCTCCTCCGCCCGTGTGCGTTTATGCTGATCCAGCAAAGAGATAACAATGGACCACTTACCGCTAATGACTGGGCTCCGCGGCCGTTCAGCACAACAGGATGCAGCGCAATAACAGCGAGTGTAAGTGTGCATCAAGGAATCCCGAGCGCCAGACACCGTTAAACCCAGAAACGCAGCTACGGCGGTAGGCCTGCGTACACGGAGTGAAATACCGAATAGTTACAGCTTGATGTTAATGAATTGAACGCTAATGTTGTAATTATAGCTGGGGTTTCAAAAAAGAGGTGAATCTTTTTTCGTTTGAGTCCTTCCAGTGGGTTTTTTACAGTAACTGACAGATGACATCATACCTTAATCGGAGTCCTTTCAGTACTTGGGCAATTCCCAAAAAATATGCGAAATACCAGAACGTATGAGAAGGCAGAGCGGCGTGCAAGCCCCCACGCAGTGACCCCCCCCCACCCTCCCAGCACGCACCCTGGCATCATAGACCTTTAGAGTGGAGCCCACATATGTGCACGTTACCCACTGGTTGTCAGTTTGACTCCATTCAATGCTGTAGATTGGCTGGGGTACGAACATTTGTTGTGGGTATAAAGTGCTGTTTCGTTCGTTTATCAGCAAGAGTGCATTTTTTTTTGTACAGGGTGTTCATTACACGCTGTATTTACAGCACACTCGCAGCACAGGCTCAAACATTTCATGAGCACTTACAGGTGACCTTAAGGCCCAGCAGGCTTTCTGCTCGCCGGCCTTTGCGAGATCATCAGGTGTTCGTCACGGTGGCATCCTCAGTTACTAACGGCCGGTCGATGCGTCAGGGAAAATGGCAGCCAGACATATGGCGCGCAGCTCCTCTCGCCCCAGCTGTCACTGTGTGTTACGGCCTCAGGAAGATGGATGGCTGAGGAGGCTTCGTTTAAGGTGAAAGCAGATATTACTTGGAAGCCTGTTACAGATTAGCAGCCGTAGCTGCCTTTTGCCAGGTATTTCTCAGGACAGGTGACTCCGATTGTTTCTGGGTTACTCTGGGTTACTGCGTTTAGCTGTTATTAAAGGGCAGACTCTGGTAGCAGGTTTTTATGGTTTAAATGGCGCGGTCTGCGCCGCGGCCGAACGCGTGGTCTTCTCCGCATTTACGAGCTTGATGAACACAAGTGTGGAGGTTATTTCCGAGCGTGACGGCATCGGCTGGTCTCCATGGAAACAGCAGAGGCCATTGGAGGGGGACATGCCAGAGTTAATGTTGGCTTTGGCAGGGCGGCTTGGCTAAAGTCACTAATACACTAAATTGCTTCAGCTGCAAGCCCCAGGCAAATATAAATTAATAAGATGCCGCCCAGAAAGGATAAGTCAGTTACCGTTGCTGGCAGTGGACTAGAAATCCTGCTGTTTCTGTCATAGAGCTGAAAGGCATCGATCAAAGGCTCCTTGCCATTTACTTATTGATTTAACCGCATGGGGTGACCTCACGTGTGCCTCAATCGGAGAGGGTGCCTGGGGTATTCAGAGCAGCTCTTTTTTGGGGGGTGCTGGGGATGACATGACACCCTCCTGTAAAAGTCACACTGTGGTCCCTGTCCATAGTGGTCCTCATGTAACTGTCTTAATCCTTTGCTTTATTATCTGACAGTAATATATTGGAATGGCGTTTGTCTATAGTTTATAGTTTGACATGACTCATAGTGACATGTATATATTTACCTGTCAGACGTTATAGAATAAAAACTGCTTTTCTTGTCAGTCCGTGGAGTTGGGTTAACAAAGCCCCTGTAGTGCTGAGCACAATATAAGACAGGCAAAAATGATGGAGATGACGGTTTGTCCTCCTCACCTTCGGATGTGTGATTCATCTGTCATCCTCATCTCTCAGTCTCCCTTGCCTCAAAGACCGATGGCTTCAGGTTGAGCTTCAGCAAGATAAATGAGTCGTTAACGATGTCCAGCCCCTGTGCTGACGGAGGCAGGGGCAGAAAAATGCACCGGGAACCACAGAAACATGCGCGGAAGGGGATGCGCGGAAGGGGATGCGCGGAAGGGGATGCGCGGGGCGCAAGCGGCACGAATGCGACCAAAACAGGAAAACAGATCAGCACCGGAGGCTGAGGACAGCACCGGGTGACGCCTTCAACAAGCTGGGAATTCACATCTGCAATCTTAAAAGACATATTTATTTGGGAAATGGTGCCATCTAACAGATGCCGCTCATTTTTATAATGTGCAGCGTGGTGGCATGAAGTAGGACATCACAGCAGCATGGTTTTGGGGAAATTTGGGGCACTTAAATTGGTTATAAGTAGCTATTGCACAGCTTCTGGTTTATAAACCCAGAAATTGGATCCAGAAATATAGTTCCTCTTGTTTATCAATTATTGAAATATAGAAAATGAGTGTTTTCCATATTGACCTTTGTGGTGTGTACCCAGATGTACGTAGGTGTGCGAAAGAGAAACACCCACATATACCCATCTAAAGCGATGCATGCAGGGATGCATGACCAACGCTGAAATTCACTGACACACGTGCATGCAGAGAAGAGGAGCACTCAGATGTATAATACAATTGGATGTGGGCGGAGATGCTAACTCAGCTGCCCAGAATAACACGTAAACAGGGATTCACACGGGGATGCATTAAGTAATGTGCATTTCCTGCGTCGCCCACATCTACTCTCCTATTTTCTTCTGCATTTCTGTTTCACACGCACGCAAATACACAGTCACATACATACAGTATGTCATATCAAATTAAATGAGGCACATATGGTAATGAGCCTGACGCTGAAGCAGTTTGATCATATTACTCTGACGGGACCTGCCTTCCGTTTCCTTGCCTAATCACATTAACAACGAAATCTGATCCCGGTGTTAAAAGCGCCAGCATCGTTTTCTGGACGCACAAACAAGACGTTGATTTCCCAGGGCCCAGTGCTGTACCGGTCATATTTCAGAGATGCTGTGGCCGCGATGTGTTTTGCTATCGCAGCCCGTGGGGCCTTCACAGCACTGAAGGAGCCTAGCGATCGTTCATTGCTCCGCTGAGATGCTTCAGGCTTAGATAAACGATAATGTATAAGGACCTTTTTCAAAAGGGCCTGTAAACCGTGTTGCTTAAACAGCCACACAACGGGTCATAGAGCATTTGACTTAGAATACTGTAGTCTTCCAAACTTGCATACACGTCTATTTACAGGTATTAAATTATCAAACACTACCTGGTTTAGAATTGTCATAAAATCTATTAATGCTTTCTATTATTAATGACGTGAAATAGAATTTTTTTAAAATAGTTCAAAACCCCAAATAAGGTTAAAGATGAACATTTGGCAAAGATCTGTCTTAAATCAGACATATGCGATCCCTTGTTTTCAGAGAGGTTGGTTCGCACAGATTTCCTGCCACAATGTGGTTGAGGTATTTTACACCACATGCATCTATCCTTGAGGATGGGGGGGGGGGTATCAGAATTTCGAGAGGTGATGTTGGTGATGTTTCTTGAGATGTATGCCCTACAAACCCATGCTTTCTCTCTTCTTTTCAGGCTTAGGAAAACACGTAGTGTGCAAGCTTCAAGGCCAAGATGCCAGAGCAGAGCAATGACTACAGAGTGGTGGTGTTCGGGGCCGGGGGGGTGGGGAAGAGCTCTCTTGTGCTGCGCTTCGTAAAGGGAACCTTTAGGGACACTTACATCCCCACCGTGGAGGACACGTACCGGCAAGTGATCAGCTGTGACAAGAGCGTCTGCACCCTGCAGATCACCGACACCACGGGGAGTCACCAGTTCCCCGCCATGCAGCGTCTGTCCATCTCCAAGGGTCACGCCTTCATCCTGGTCTACTCCATCACCAGCCGGCAGTCGCTGGAGGAACTCAAGCCCATCTACCAGCAGGTGTTGGCCATCAAGGGGAGCATAGAGAATATCCCCGTCATGCTGGTGGGGAACAAGTGCGACGAGAACCAGCGGGAGGTGGAGACCAGGGAGGGCGAGGCTCAGGCGGCCACCTGGAAGTGCGCCTTCATGGAGACCTCGGCCAAAATGAACTACAACGTCAAAGAGCTCTTCCAGGAGCTGCTCAACCTGGAGAAGAAGCGGAACATGAGCCTCAACATCGACGGCAAGCGCTCCAACAAGCAGAAGCGTGCTGACAAGCTCAAGGGCAAGTGTAGCGTCATGTAGGCCTAGTGGGAGCAGGGAAGAAGGAACGAGGAGGAGAAAGGGTCAAGTAGACGCGAAGAGTAGGTGTGTTCAAGAAGAAGAGCGAAGAACCGTGTGACCTAGCAGAATTTTATGTAACCCCTTACACTGCCCACTTTCCTTTCTCATATGAAAACATGATCCATTCACAGCATACTCACTCCATTAAGCGTCACCTTTTTTAATCGGAATGTGTCGTCCGTGAGGAGGAGCTTCCATCAAGGAAGGAGAGACTGACACAGAAGAAGTGTGGAATAGCGGAAAAGGACAATGCTGAGCTTTCAATGATCCCACACGGTGACGTTAGCAGAGGTAGTGGGGCGTCTAAAGCCGAGGTCATGCTGGTAGTTTGGGGGCAATGACCCCTGTGTGTTGGTGTGCATGGCGTTTGTCCTGCATGGTGGGTCTGCTTGAGGCTGCCTCTCCCTCCTCCTCTTCTGTTTTTCCTTCAGCCGCGTAAGTTACAGGTTTTAATCTGAGGGCCATGGCACCAGGACGGAGGCTGCTGACACCCCACCGCTGCTGTGTCAGCAAGACGGCCACAAAATCCGCCGGTCAGATGCTCTTGGTCAGAAAATTCATTCCATTATTAAGGCGGCCCAGCAGAAAGATCTAGATACGGAAGGAAGGAAAAGGCAGCTATAAAGTTAACCGCAGCTTTCTGCTGCTGTTTCTAAGATTTATGTTGTTTAGGAAGAAAACTTCTTCAGCTTTTCCTTTGTCTCCATGTTTAGCCCTGATATTTTCTGCCGGCTGAAATCTCACCTCTTCTGGTGTTCTGTACCAGAGAAACACAGGACAGAAGTTAAATTCTTGAGTCACGTTTGAAATGCCACATACAGATTTTTTGCCAGTGCGTAAATGTCTTCTTTCTATTCTGATAATACAATGTGACTCAGCTACAAGGCAAACGGCCTGTTTTAGTGTCCCTCTGTAGTGCTCGGTGCTGGTAGTCTTTAAGGTTCACTTGCTGGTTCCGCTCCAGCCGTCTGCATGCTCCTCACGTGTCCAGCAGTGCCACACGAGACCAGCTACTGCTCATCCGTGCCAAGTTGTGGGGGCTGCTTGGAACATCCCGTAGATGAAGGGCCCGTTTTTAGTGTAAAAAAATTCTCTAGTGCTAAAATCTACCGCTTTGAAAAGTCATCTGTGAAACAGAACACCTTTGAGTCCTTAGCATGTTTTTGATTGATTTATTTGTTTTTTTTACTCTCCCTCCCCATTCAGAGACAGGACTTGGTTGCTCTCATAAGCCCAAGGCGCAATGTCACTTCTTACCAGCCTGTTTTTGATGCTGGTGTCTTCCAAACCCAACGTGATGTTCACAGATGAGGCGGTGGAGGTGGAGGATGGGGTGGAATGGGAGAGCTCCACCTCAGGCACCACCAATGACCACTGGCCAGGGAGTCAGGCTAAAAGTAGGTGCCTGCACAGCTTAAGAAATCTTTCCCCCAATGGCATCACCCGTCTCAAATCAGTTATCTCTGAAATGCAGGCTTGAGATTGATACATTTAGACAGCTGCATCCTGTAGCATGAATGTGGTGTGAGACACACAATGCACAGTCCCACAATTCTCCATTAAACAGACGATAGAAAGTATATATCTTTCTCTTTTGTGATCTAGTAAGCAAATTTGACAAGTGGAGTTACTGGACTTTATGTGCCATGTGTCTTTTAGAGTCACGGCACTTATGGAAATGATACAGGCACTGATTTGATCATGGACTTTTGAGTGAAATTTGCAGCAGTTCCAGACATAGATACATAATAAGGCAGGAAAGATAGATATTATGACTGTAATAAAATCCTTTTACTCTATTAGTAGAGTCCAATGGTATCATACAACATCAAAATGTTTGCCTGAAATAGTCATATTCATGTGGTACATTATGCCTCTTCCCCGATGTCATGATAGAAACTGATTCGCCCCTGGGACTTCCTGCACGATGCAGGAAGGGGTTGGAATAATGCAGCTGTCTTGTGCGGTGATTTGGCCAGGTCAGGAAGGAGGGGAACAGTTGGAATGTAGAGACTAGCAAGTAGGTATGATCCAAAGGGTGGGCGTGGCCAGACAGAGCAATAATGGTTGATGTCCTGAGCAGGTTCATTTAGGGCTTTTTGGAGTGTCTCAGGTTGCAAGAACTCCCGTATTCATATGTCAGAGGTCTCCATCTACAGCAACAACCACCCAGATTAAAAGATTTCGTTTTCCCGCTTCTTTTGATCTAATAAAAAGGGAACCAACCTAACCTGAACCAAAGAAAGATGATTTGAGGTTGGATTCAAACAATATGCTCTGTTAGTCTAAAAAGCACAGATGGGCTGTCACCATGCCTGATGGTACCATGGCCAATGAAACTAATTAGAATAGCGAATAAGTGCAGTTCATTTTATTATAGTTTGCAACAGACATGCATCCACTTCAATGGATATGGCAGAAGAGAACCTAGAATTTTTTCCAGATGTAAAAAATTTGGAGACATAACATGACATACTGCATGTAAACATTTAGAATTATTTTATAGCTATACATAATTTGCGACTGATATTTTTAAAAAAAATTTATTCTATGGCACAAGTACGAGGAGCAGACTACCAAAATATTTAATAGCATTTATGTTCTTTTATATACATATATAAATATATACCCTATATGATATGTATAATAATTCAACAAAGTGCCCAGTATTTGAAAGTTTGTGTTGGATAAGCAAATTATTTCCTGTAAAGTATGTAAAAGTTATCTGTATGATATATGTATACATATATAAAATGTCCAGACAGTTTAGCACTTTTCAGATTGCCTGGATTATACATCAGGGAGTTTTTTCCAGACACTAAAGATGAAACTTGCATAAATGTTCTTTTAAGCATAGAACTCAAACCAGAAAATGGTTGAAGCAGGTATTTGTTTTTACCAGCACCTGATTTGCTGTCTGAAAAAAAACGACAATAATCACAGATTCCAAACTTCCAAACTTAGGCACTTCCCACGGGAGTTAAATATGTTGCGATTTAACTCAGAACATGGCAATACTGTGGTAAGATTTTGGGTCTGCATTGTCTGAAAGAGGTGTGCCTGTTTTCCAAAGTCCTCCTTTTTGTGCCAAGGTTTCTGTTGTTTCTTTTTTTCTTTGCATTTATTTAATGCTCTTTTGGTTCTTTTGACAGCTTTTCTTTGCGTCTTCTTAACAGAAACACACAGTCCAAATGGAAATTAGCTTTCCTCTGTTCTTTTTCAATGACATTCAATTCCAGGTGTAGGGATTTGACTGAGTCACCACAGAACTATATTATTATCGTTATTAATGTAATTTACAAAGGAGAATGAACACTCCTGGGAGCCAAAGGGTAGCAGCACATATGTTAACTACTCTGACCCCAGAGGAGAGTGCTCTCCTGATTTCATCCCCTCACCATGACACTTGGGACCTCTGAACAGGACCGGAACCACAGAACAGTGAGACTGCCTGAGTGCTGCATGCAGAAGATGTTTCATACTATTTCCTGGGTTTTTTGTACCTTTAAATACTGTGGGGTTGGACACATCGTACATGGGAATTGTTTTAAAGAAAGCTATCATTTCTCTGAACTCACCCCGCTGGTTTCCAAGTTGTGTAATATATTCTTATATTCTTGCCTGCAGCAAGTTTAGGATTCAACAGCCTTTGTGTGCTCCTTGATAGGGGGGGGGG
>JAABNX020000038.1:21757665-21775303 GCA_015163995.2 Mormyrus lacerda
GCCACCGCCGCCCACACCTGGGAAAAATCACTGTAGTGCTGAGTAACTATGGGGCCAAACTCAGAAATGATGTCTTTCCGGACCGTCCCTCATGCTCACCAGCTATCCCACCATTTTTCAGTCCAGTTATGGTGGCAAAATAAAATGCACCTGTCTTGTCTTGTTTCCTCTGCTGATAAGTGTTTTGCAAGCAAAGTGAAGGCAACGAAAGTTTGGAAAAGCACATACATAATAAGAAAGGAGATGCTCCAGACCAGACTGCTCGGGCAATGCATCACACAATGCACCATTAAATGCATTTCAGATTTCGTGGATTTTTTTGTTTTTTATGTGAAAGGGAAAAATCTGTAGGAAAGGATCAAATGTATTTCTGTAAGAATCAACTTTTTGTGTGTGTTTGTCTGTTTATGTTGCCTTTCTGAACAAAATCCAGCCGTGGCATTTTTTCCCTAATTTTGTTTCAGGCTTTGGTTTAAGGTCTGTTATCTGTTGTAAATACTTCCAAGTGTAATATATGTTTGTACAGGTGCACACACACACACACGCACACACACACACACACACACACACACACATTCTGGACAGAAGCGGGACAATACTAGAGATTTTACAGCAGCATGAGTGAAAATGACACACGGCAAATTTCACCAACCTACGGTCACCTTATCGACGCGCCAAGATACAATCCACGGCTTCCAGCTGCAGCTGGGCATGACGACTGGTTGTCCTCATGCAAATGAGAACATGCTTGGACATTGGACAGCGCAGGAAGGGAAGCTGACAAAAAGAGAGCAGTGGACCTCTGAGCATGTTCTTTGATTTCAGCATTTAACAGCGACTGGGGGCTGTGGCCATCACTGCTGTAAGGCCCGCTTGTCCAGCATTGTCACTTTGTAGCTGTCTGCACACGCCAGCATGAGGGCAAAGGTCGAGACTGTGAAGCATTCGTCTTCTGAACCCCTGTGGAGTCTTCTGTTCTCACTGTTTTCATTTTTAAGATTACGACCAGATATTTTCAATGTTTGCTCTTTATTTAATGAAGTCATCATCTAACATTCCCTCCTAGCAATAGTCTTCCTATCAATGATATACTGTGTTCATGCATCCCATGACAAATGATGATAGTAATAAAAATAATATTATAATCAGTCTGCATACAAAATGACTTTTTTAATAAAAGACCCTTCAAAATGCAGCCGTTGTTTTTTTTTGTTTTTTTTTTTTGTTTTTTTGGTCATCTTGCAACCAGACCCTCACTGGTAGAAGAGGATCTGGAAGGGTCTCATTTGCTCAAATCCCACTGCTGTTCAGGAATGATCTGCATGCGATGTGCTCTTATTTAATTCCAAGCCCTGCTTTCTGCATTCTGCACGAGATGCGGTTGCCATGGTAATGCCATTGCTCAATCCACATGGAGACGCTGGTTCACCCAGGTAAGGATATTGAGAAAAGCAAGAGTTCCCGCGTCAAACAGTAAAAGGACACGGCTTGTATCTCAACATTAGTTTGCGACTACAGTGCACCCAGTATTATACACATACTTACTTATTATTAGCCTGATTTAGTGATTATAACTAGCATCATACTACTTAATCAAAATTGTACGATTAACCTGATCTTTAACCTCTTCAAAAAGCCTAGCAAGGTATGTACAGTAAATAGAAAGCAAATCCCTGACCTGACCTTATTCCTCTATTCCATATGATATTTTTCTCTGCTGATGATTTCTTCTCCATTCCATATATTTTTGCAAGATGTGGTTTGAAAAACACCTGACTTTGGATTTGGGGCCAACAGCCAGAATAAAAGCCATGTTTTCTGTGGCTCTGATTGTCCCTCTCGCTCTGTGTTTTTCTCTCTTTTCCTTTAATTTCTGTGTGCCAGCGGCTCTGGCAGCCAGCACCACTATAATTTCTCTGAATTACAGTGCTTTCAGCCGGCACACCACTTAAGAAGGTCATGGGTGCAGCCTCTGGGCTCTAATGAGTGCCACACGGCAATCCAACCAGACCGCACAAGTCACATGTGAAGCTGAATAAAGAAGCAAGCAAAATATTTTTGCGGAAGAAAGAACTGTTTCTTAGTGAGAGTTCCATTTAAATCCCCTTTCAAGGATTCTGACTCCACACATTATCCGTTTGACGGCTGAAACAAGCGGTGAAGCTGATTCACCATATTGTCTCACAGTTTTAGGTTACGCTGCAATGCCCATATACAACTCTGGGTGTAGGAATTGTTCAGGATTTCTTTTAAAGATCTTTGTTTTTGCTAGATACTAATAGTCAATTGTCACTTAAAACTAAATAGTCCCATTCGGATTTTCACAGCAAATCTTCCATTTCTCCCCTATCTAGGCTTGCCCACTCTGATTCCAAATGTCCTTGATTAAACATGTTCTGATTAAACCCAGACCTCTTCAGGGATATTGAATTATTTTGGCTTTAGGTGACAAATTTGGGTGGGGGGGACTTTGCAGTCCTCTCCTCAAGCAGCTGATATGGATGAGGAGTGAAATCAGATGGGACTACAGGAACTTAAAAGATGAATGCTTACTGCCTCGGCGTACCGGCTGTACCCTGACCTCTGTGTGGTGGACAGGTTAACCGTCCCAGGGTGTCACTGGCTTCGCATTTCATTGCTGCCCCAGGGCCGCTGTGGGACATGCCTATTGGTAACTGGGCCTTAATGGCAGCAGGGGGAAAGGTACAGGCATCAGCATAGGTTTATGCATCAGGAAAAATCAGGCCAACTCAGTGGAAGCCTTTTCACTGTCTATAAATAACAAAATGAGTCAACAGAGAGCTCTGCCGTCCTGAGGGATGAAATGCCACTAGTGACGGCCGAGACCTTGGAGGACGGCTGCGGACAATGGGGAACCACCAAAGTGGACTCACAGTATTTGTATCTATACATGTGTACCAGACAGAATCTCCAAGTTCATTAAATATTCCTTATAATAATTATTGATTCCATGAAAACTTGCAGGGTGGTAAGGTTGCTTGGTGCGTGACCTTGTAGCATCACACCTCCCACACTGTGGGTTTGAATCTTACTCCTGGCCGTGTGTGTGCATTTTCTGTAATCATTACATTGTGGGGACCAGATTTCCTTATATGCGTAATGGGCTGTGTGTGTATGTGTGTGCGTGCGTGTTGGTTATATGTTCTGACCGTGTGTGAGTGTTTGCCCTTTGTTTTGAGAGGGAGTCTCCAGGCTCAGAGCAACTCCGGATGATTATGCATAGGAAATGGAAAACTCGGTACCTGTGGATGGATGATCAATAAGCCATGAATCTGCTGATTTGCAGCACATGTCATGGCACACAATAAGTCACTACTGCTGTAGTTACCAGCAGCGTGTCAGAGGAGTCAGAAGAACGAGATAGAAAATGTGAAGCTGGGCCATCGTTTTGAAATGGAAGTTCAAAAGGAAAAGCGGGTAAAGTGGCTCTTCCTCCACTAGCAGGGTTTGGCCATCACAGGCCAGCGAAACGGCAGGTACCACTAGAGGGTTTAAATGGGATTTAACGCGGACTTTCCTTAAGGAGTGAAAAGCCAGCAACATGGGGGAAATTGACTTCCTTCCACATCTGCTAACCATAACCCTGATAATGAGCGAAAACATTTACAAGCAAATCACACAGTCTGCAGGATTGGTACAGTATGGAAGAGTCATCTGAAAATGAATACCAAGGTAAAACGGGTATGGCAGGTGAGCTGTAGATTAGAGAATAATAATAGTCAACCCTTCCACTTGGTGAGCGTTAGGGGTCCAGGCCTCCTTCGATCTGGAAAAGACATGTAAAACTGTTTGGTCCCCCTGGGGAGCAGAGCGAAGAGAAGCGAGATCGCTGAGCGATATCACACAAGCGGCTGCAGTAAACACCTGGCATCCTCCAAACCAGCACTCTACGTAAATTTTATGCATTTATAAGATACTAAACTATTTGTGCGTCATCTGCGGCTTTTGCAAAACTCCCAAAAAAATCACTTCTTTTGCCGACTTCACCATATACCGAATCCGCGATGGGGGAAGCTGCGATGCAGAAGGTTAGACTGTAAACACAAAATATTGGGGGTGCAGTTGGTAAGGCAGGTGGCGTCGGCTCTGTGTCTATAGCTTAATCATCCCCCCGGTGCTGTGAAGGTTCCTTTCAGGTATCTCCATTTCCCTCCCCAGTCACAAGACATGTGGTAAGGTCAAGAAGCATCCCAAAATAAGCTATTGTGAGAGCGCGTGCATGCATGCTCAGTGAGGGACTGCTGTCCCCTCCAGGATGCCCCCTGCATTTACAGTGATCCTATGCTAGATTAAAGCTTGAATGACAGATGGATCTGGGTTTGCATTTTGTGCTACACAAAAACAACACCAAGTTTGGGTTTGTTGTTTGGGACAGAATTCTGTTTCTAGGAGCTACAGATTTTCTTTTTTGTTTTTGGCTTCAGTTCCGTTCTTTAAGTGTGCCTTATAATCTTCCCTTATTGGTATTTCTGGGGCTTTGGTTACTGGGAACATTTTATGGTACTCTTTATACCCTTTATGGCAACCTACATGCCCTTTTCAGGAATCAAAGAAAAAATCCATTTTTTTCCAGACTTCACCCTGGTGTCCAAGTAGGATTTCAGATCCACAGGGCGAACATTATCGACACGCATTTCTGCACTCCAATAGTAATCCCTGGGCCCTCCAGGACCCGCTGTGCTTCCTCCAGACACCCTCGTCGCAGACATCTGTTACATTCTCTACACACCCTGTATGCCTTTAACTCTGTAAAATATTACCCATGTACCCCCTGCCTCTCTAACATCCCAGACTGCAGCTTGACACTTGCAATTAAATATTAATGCACATTAGGTGCTTAGATTGTCTTTAACCTTTCGTCTAGATTTAGCGTGGGAATCTGTTTATTTTACTGTGCTGGTTTCCTATTATGCAGTCTTTGCAGTAGTAAATAAATATAACAGGTAAAAAAATATGCCATATGCTGGGTCATTTTGCTCATTTTAAGACAAGTTACCCCTACCGTGAATACATTTTAGCTTAACAGCCTGCACATTTGTTTAACCGCACGCCATTTCTGGTCGTTGTTGTGTCAAGCGGCCGCTGAGGAGGCGCCCACTGGGGCGGCACCCCTCCCGGGTGACACACCTGGGCGTAAACTCATTAATTTCAGCACCTCCGGGACCTTCTGCTTATTTTTAGCGCGTTTGATCGCACCGAAATCAAGCGCAGCGCAGCGTGTGGCCGCCACGCCGCCTGCCCGGGTATGTTTTGCTTCGTTGTGCCCGAGGCGCTGAGGATCGCCCCATGACAGCGGCACGGTGCCCGGTCTGGAGGCAGCTTTCTTCCCCAGATTCCTGGTAGTATAAACAGGCTTGTCTTTATGCATACATGTGAATGGATGTGCCCATTTTTCAGATCTACCCTTCCCTTTACGACCCACTTTAAATGATTAATTTGGTGCCGTTGATGCTAAACGGGAGGCTGATGGATCCTATAATTGCAGAACCGTTTGTCTCGGTGTGCTCGGGAGTCTAGACCACAAAGCTGCTTATTTAGGCTGTCGAGCAGACAGAGGAGAGCGTTAAAATGGAGGGAGAGCAGCAGAATTTCACGGTAGTGCGAGCCTTGTTGCCATGGCAGCTAGCCGCTGCCCACGTGACCAGGCTGGTTAATAGTGAGTGGGGTATGTGTCATGGGAGGACCACTGTAGTAAGAGTGTATTGCATTTTCTAGTCACTAAACAGGCAACATTACATTTGTAGTCATGCTATCTTTATTTAGCAAGCAAGGTTTAACCATTACAGTGGTCCTTTTACCAGAGTGGTAGGACAGGCTGTCAGGTTCCACCATTATTTGAACTGCATATCCCCCAGCCTCTAGCTTGGTTACTGATAGTTGCTGTTGAATCTTAAATCTGTTGTACTTTTATTTATAGTGTAAACCTTCCAAAACAGTTCAGTTTGTGTTTTCAGTGGTTTCTCCGCCCATTGCAGTGTCTACATGGTGACCAGTCTCTCTCATTCTTCCCTTATACAAAGCAAATATTCTATGTTTACTTGCATATATTGTCATTTATGTTGACTTTTCCAGAAGGACTGCTGTAGCTATGTGCCTTCCTCACAGCATATTTGTGGGCAGAATCAAACGGGTTCCTTTTAAATGTGAAGTATCATTTGTATATTTAACATTGATATTCAAAGTGGAGCAATTCACTTTGATTTTTTTTTCTGACTTTGCTAGCTTGCTCATGTTTCAAGCATTAGTCATTTTTTATGATAATGGAATTATCAGAATTAAAAATGAAATCTGGCGTTAAAACCCCCAAGCAGAAAATGCAGGAACATGTGTTAGAACTGTAGTATATGTAAACACAAAATGGAGGATTCCTGCAGTTCCTGTTCGCATTGGAAGATACGACTCTGAACAGTATAAGACTAGGATGTACAGTAGGTCTGTGTGCACCTGATAGAGGCATTCAATCTAATTATTTAGTATCCAAATAGCACTTTCAAAGCCCATAGATAGTGAACAAAGTTCACTGGCAGGACAGTAAGAGAATTTATTTTTGGGTATCCAGAAATGAGTGGAACAAAAGAGCAAGACTGGACCACCAGAACCATGAAATGGAACCACAAGAGCAGATTCATAATGGGAATGATTGCATAGTATGGAAAGTCTTTAGTCAAAGTTTGAATGGTTGGAATTCACAGGGGAGGGAAAAGCCATAGAGATGCTCAGCATTTCTCATCGAGCCACACTGCTAGATGAAATTTCAAGTGCTTGATTTGTAAATGTCTGGACATTATTATGTCTGGTTGGCACCAGAGTGCGGGGGCAGAAGATGCAGACTTTTCCCTTTGTGGATGAGAGAGAGTGGTCATAGCTACAGATTGGTACAAATAAACCTTTCTATGAGTAAGTGTGTCTAAACTATTGACTGGTGTATATGCTCAGTGACCACTTCGTTAGTTACACATAGCTTCAACTGGATAGGACACACTTTTGCCTTCTGAACTGCTTGAAGGAGAGACCAGTTGTGTATTCAGATCAGTCTGCACACCACTGTTATACTGATCTGTTATGTTTGCTTTCCTGTTAGCTTTAATGAGTCTGGCCCATTCTCCTCGGACCTCTCTCATTAACAGGGCATTTTCACCCACAGAAGTGCCATTGATTGGATGTTTTTGTTCATCACACGATTCACTGCAAACTCTAGACACTGTAGCATGTGAAAATCCCAGGAGGGTGGCTGTTTCTGAGGTGCTGGAACTGCACATGTGGCATGCTGTTGAAAATCTCATACATTAGGCATCTCCGTCATTCTACATAATACTTAGCCGAACAGTAAATGAACCTCTTGATCCTGTCTGTGTATTGTTTGTGCTCAGTTGCAGCCATGTGATTCTCTGGTGGTGGAGTTGAGCTTTTAACATTAACAGACAGGCCTACCTAATTATCGGGCCTGCAGTGTTTTGTTGTATGTAGAGTCTGTTACACAAAATACTAAAATACCTGTGCCATATTACTAAGAACTGGTCAATTCTCAAGATCTTGAACAGTGTGTGTATCTTAGGAAGAAGGGCTATGTCTTATCTGCTGCTGCAAGGAAGTACAAGACCACTGCATACTGTTAGGACTTGGAGTAGCTGTACCATTGAGCAAAATTAATCAAAAATGCATCAATAAACATATAAAAGTGTACAAAATGCTTTAAGCAGCACAAATCACTTTTGATAAATGCAACAGCTAAGCAAATGGATAATGACTTTGTTAGCTATGCAGGGCTACTTGGCAATAGACTAAGATGTGATGAATGTGATTACTTTCTGTCTCCTGGGCATGGAGCCACAACAGTCGGCACATAGTATTATCAGACATCAGTCTGCTTCTGTGCAGCTAAAAGAGGAACTGGCCAGAAGACATCCTGCAACTGCACAAGAGACTAGAGCTGCTGGTGAGCTGAATTCCACACAGGCTTGTTTCATCACATTGCTGCCTTGAGTCACACACAGTGTAGCTGTAATTAACCATCTAATACTGGTGTAACCTGGGAAATCTCTTGGGTATGGTGGAAGTGGTTACTAGATATTGGAACTGTGGATGACTGCCTGTTCAACAAATAGTCAACAAAATAGAGATGGGGGAGGGGGGAGCAAGGGTGCTTCTAGAGATTTTGGGCCCCATGAAAGAGTATCATTTTGGGCCCTCAACCTAGACCAGTCCAATTATGTTTGAAAATGTTTAGGGACCCTGTCAGTCAGGATCCTTAGAATTGTGTTAAACCCCTTTATGGCACCCCAGGGGGACAGACTCTTTAGAGTGGTTTGCAGTAGCCCATTTCTATGGCTGCCAACCCTCAGGGAAATATTTGTCCAGGGGGCTCTCCTTTAAGCTGATGAACAGGCCTAACAGTCAGCTTTCTCTTTGTGGTTATATCATAAATTAGCGCGTCAAACTCAAAACGTACAGTTCTAGATTATGCATATTACTTATTTTAGGTATGGCACTGGAGTTGGGGGTGTTGTGTTCTCTGTTGATGGCATGAATAAACATCAAGTTTATCACAGAAACTTTATTCAGGATTTTTAGCTAGCAAATAGTTAGACTACCCACAATACCTTTCTTCCACCTGAAATTCCATCATTTGGAGTCATCAGTCAGATGATGGCAACAGCGAATGTTATCCAAGATACCACTCAAGAATTTCTAGCAAATGCTCACTTGGTTGAGACCTAGTGACGGGAACGTCTGTGGTATACGAGTTACATTTTCTTTCTTGATTTTCGAATCACTAAGTTATAGCTCTGTGGAGTTTCATGTTATTCCTGTATCGTCAACTACAGTCAGCATTTAAATGCTTCACCAACAGGACTACTGTGATCAGTCGATGACTTTCTATTTATTGTCATTTACTTCAAACTCTGACGTCTTGAGTGGTGCTAAAAACAGGCCAGGAAAATGCACCCCACATTATAAGATGGCTGCCAGAACCCTCGGGAGAACCATGGGAAACAATCACTGAAGCCTGTAGGTTTCATTTGGCACACCCCACACATGTGAAAGATGACTCATCTCACCATATGACTTTTTTTCCACTTCTCAGTAGACTACTGTTTGTATTCTTTGCACCATTGCCCTACTGTGGTCCACGCCGCCCATTGCCCCCCTCTGTGTGAAGTCCCTCAACACTCAGTCCACTGCCTCTCTGTACCATGGATTGACAATTGCTGTAAATCAACTGGGGTGCTGTATTTTATTCTTTGCCTTGAAAACTAAAGCAGCGGCCAATTACAAAACACAGCACTGACATGACCTTCAGGAAGTGTGTCCTCTTGTCCACAGGGAGCCGTAGCCAGTGATGTCTTTTTCCGTATCACCTTAGCCACAGTTCCTTGTAAACATCTACAATTTAAATAGTTACCTCACTACAGTTCCTACCAAACATATTCCAGTCCCAATGGTAGTAATAATATCACCTCTGCCCCAAAAGTAACACTTTTTACTTCTGTGGCGTACCAAGTGGTAGGCCACATAAAATCACAGAGCAGGGACAACGCATGCTGAGGCGCACAGTGTGCAGAAGTCGCCAACTGTCTGCACAGTCAATAGCTACAGACTTCCAAACTTTGTGTAGCTTTCAGAACAGCGTGTGTAGAACTTCATGGAATGGGTTTCCATGGCCGAGCAGCTGCATCCAAGCTTTACATCACCAAGAGCAATGCAAAGCGTCAGATGCAGTGGTGTAAAGCACACTGCCACTGGACTCTAGAGCAGTGGAGACGTGTTCTCTGGAGCGACAAATCACATTTCTCTGTCTGGCAATATGATGGACGAGTCTGGGTTTGGCGGTTGCCAGGAGAACAGTACTTGCCTGACTGCATTGTGCTAAGTGTAAAGTTTGGTGGAGGGGGGATTATTATTGTTATGCTGTGGGTTGTTTTTCAGGAGTTGGGCTTCGCCCCTTAGTTCCAGTGAAAGGAACTCAAAATGCTGCAGCATTCAAAGTCATTTTGGACAGTTTCATGTTCCCAACTTTTTGGGAACAGTTTGGGGATGGCCCCTTCCTGATCCAACATGACTGCGCACCAGTGCACAAAGGACATGGATGAGCGAGTCTAGTGTGGAGGAACTTGCCTGGCCTGCACAGAGCCCTGATCTCAACCTGATAGAAACACCTTTGGGATGAATTAGAGCAGAGACCGTGAGCCAGGCCTTCTTGTCCAACATCAGTGCCTGACCTCACAAATGCTCTCCTGGAAGAATGGTCAAAAATTCCCATAAACACACTCCTAAACCTTGTGGACAGCTTTCTCGGAAGCGTTGAAGCTATCATAGCTGCAAAGGGTGAACCAACTCCATATTAAAGACTATGTATTAAGAATGGGATGTCATTAAAGTTCATGTGTGTGTGTAAAGAGAGGTGTCCCAATACTTTTGGCAATATAGTGTATATTAGCACCTCTGAGTTTTTATTTCCTTTGTTTTATTGGTCAATCACACCTGTCCATTTTCCAGACCCATATTGAGGAGCAATGTATTACATTTTGAATGTAAATCGGTCTTGACTTTTTACATTTTGAGCAGTCCAATGGTCCCATATCCTGCAGAGTGCAGTATTTCCCACAATGAAAAGCATTCGGTACATAGTACGGTGACCATTTCATTACATGTGGGGTGAATTTTCCACATAAAATTCTTCTCCTGTCAAATGAAGTTCTCTACTTTGGTGGCTAACATGAGAAATATACAAGGATAAGTACGTCTTATAAAACGGAAATAAGCTACATCCGTCATATTTTACCAAGTAAACATTCCGGATACACGATCGCACATAGGTGACTATTAAACGGTTATCTGAAAGAAAGGACCGTGTTTTAAACTTCGCATCAGTGTGACAAAGTTTTGTCCTGTAAACTGGTGTATAACACACGATTATGCGAATTCATTTAAATTGCCTTTGGATTACGCACGAGAAAATAAATCTTAAAATAACGTTTTAATCCTCACAACTGATTGTACTATTTGGCTACAGCCTCTACTGGTAGTAATAATAATAATAATTATTATTATTATTATTGCCCTGGCATTCATGTTTACATTACGTTCTGTTTAAAGTCACTGTATATTAATATTGCAAAGGGCGCGATCGAATAACTGAAAATAAAAGATGCTACTGAAAAAAATAATCAGATGGTAATCATAACCTTTATTAATTTGTACAGGCAGATGTCTGAAAAATGTAATAGTCTAAAACAAACAAACAGCGCTGGGCTGGAGGAGGCAGCCTCAACCTAACACTGCCGGCGCGAGGGCTGCAGAGGGCGGACGCTCGCGCGCTGATTGGTCTCCGCGGCCGCCGGGGGACGCCTCGTTACTCCCAGAGCGGCTCTTCCTTACCCCGCTATACTAAGGAAATAGAAAAAAGAAGGGAGCGATACATAAGCAAGTTTGTCTGTGAGGACGGCGTCTCAAGTGGTGGACAGAAGGGGCGAAATTGGGTGGATTCTGGTAAACGGAGGGGGGGCTCTTCGGGCGAGGGGAGAAAGCGAGAGCGGAGCGGCGGGCGGAGGGCGGCAGACCTGGCCCTTTAAAGCGCGCATCCACGCCGAGGTGAGCAGCTCCGTCCCCCTCTGTTCCTTTTGCCGCGTACGGTTTGTCAAAAAAGCTTGCGTTATGCCCCTTTTCGGCTGTTTGTGGTTATTTTGTTATTTTAATCGTTGAGGGGCGGCGTGGGAGGGCGGTGTGTGTGTTTACACCCTAACGCGGTCTTATCCAGCTCTACTGTCCGCGCGGCCGTGGGGCAGGCTTCGATACCGAGCGCCCCTTTATAAACCTTGTTTCCCGTTTGGTTAACGGGGCGAGCGGGGTGAGGCAGTAAGATGGAGGCTGGGCAGTAACAGCGACGAGCCGCTGGAAACGCTACTTTTGCCGACGTTACTGTTCTGAAAGTACGTGCATTTCTACCTTTTAACTGTATGCCGTTTCATACATCCTTGATCGCTATAGAAAGACAATGCTGAGATCTTGAAGCAAGCCCCAAAAAATCAAGGAATGTGTATATATAATGCAGTTAAGGGGACATAAATCTTATTTCGCCAGGCTCAGCTAATGAAATCAGCTCGGAGTGACCAGGCGCACTTACGTACGGCCTTAGTAACACGCTGTTAGCGATGTTAAAACCTGACCTAAAGTGATGGGATCTGGGGGAAATATTGCGCCTTTTCAATATATCGCGTTAACGTTCGATTTTAGTGCAGAAAGCAGCCCCAGGAAAAACACCAGAAACCTGAACCCCGTAGGGAATGTTGTTTTATGCTTCTAATAGATTATATGTATGTGCATGTGGACCTGACATCTGTCCAATGATTTGGATATAGTGCGGCTGATTAATATCTAATTAGTGTCTCCTTTTCCGTTAAATGCTAGTGCTCCGATGGTCGGAGTCTAAGAGCGCTCCTCCGGTACTATACCACAGCTGTCCAAGTTAGTCTTGCCGCGTAGATCTCCGTTTCAAGCTATCTCCACAAATAGTAGAATGCTATTTTTAAACTTTCTGGAAAAAATACCAACTTTAAAATGAGCTGCTGTGTTTTGTAATTTTTGTACGAGGCTTAATGTGCGTTTCCACCTTTGGTTTTGACGGCTTATTATTGCTATTTATTTTTATTTATTTATTATGTGACTCTGGTTGTCTTTATTATTCTTCTTCTTCTTATTATTACTATTATTATTTTTTTATTATTATTATTATTTATTATTATTATTATTATTATTCATTAAATGCACATTTGCCTCCAGCTCTATATGATAAAGCAGACTTGGCTTGTCCTTGTTATTACACGAGAATATGTGACAGCATAGTTCATATAAACATTTTAGATGCCTGAATTGCGGAGTAAAGGTTAAGAATGGTCACTAAACTAGTCTGATAACTTACTGGCTCAAACAAGAAGTATATACTTCAGTTAGGACCATTTCCTTCATTCTCATCTAATCTCTACATAGATCTACATAGCTTTAACTTAAGACTAGATTTTTAACTTGCTGGCCTGTAAACCCATTAAAGGCAATGAGGCATGCCACATTCTGGATTCCTTTGATAATGTTTGGGCTGCTCTTCAAGCAGTGGTACCAGACATTCAACACTTTGTGTTCCTGAGACCTACAGTGTCAGCCAAGTAAATAATCTCTGTTTAGCGTCCCCTTGTGTAAACTCTTCATTCACTGCCCTCCCTCCTAGCCCCCATTAATATCAATGGATTAACTCACAGACTCTTACTCATATAATCTTGTCAACTCATTAGGTTCATCTGTATAGGTCTGTATGTTGTGTCGTTTGGGCTGCCATTACAGGACATATGGTTGGTTATGCAACCTGTGGCATTTTAATCTTGCGTATTTGACAATGCAAGCCTTTGCTGTCCCTTGTTATAATATAAACTATATACATTATTTTGACAAACATAGGGAGTTTTGAAAATACTGTCTTTTTAATGGTTCAAATTTCTGCTTTGCAGAATCCTGCCTTTTGGAAGTTACTGTAGTGTAGCTGCCAGAACTAGTTTTGACAGCTGGTTCAGTTGGGTTTGCTAGATGCTCGCCTTGTTATACCTTACAGCTTTTTGTTTAAACAATTAAGTGAATCGCAATGTACATTTACTATTTATGGGCTTTTGTGTAGAGGCCAAGCACTTAATCTGTATAGCACAAAAAAAAAAATCATTATTCTGTCACGGGTGTATATTATTACATTATTTATGGTCTTAAGTACTTAAGTGGCATTTGAATGAATATCAGTATGATTCATTTTCTATCTTAGTATTGTTCCTTAAAGAAATTACTGAACTTTATGTGACTTTATGACTCTCTGAAGAGAGCAAGTCCTGCCTGCTGTGGGCGAGTGTTCCATGCACTGACGCTTATGACATGCAGCTAATGTCTTTCACATTTGCCTGTTCAGACCCCCTTGGATGGTTTCCCCCAGGCGCACGGCACAAGCAAAATGGAGCAGACGTTTTATCGTCTAGCGGAAGGTGGCGTCACATGTCAATACGTGTGTCTTGAGGTTTGCATGGTTCATCTCCTCACATGCCCAGGACCTGGCTGGTAGCATGACTGAGGGCTGCCCAGCAGGGGGCGCTGCTGAGTGGCTGTGTGTCATGTTTCCCAGCATCTTTTGTCACTCCTCCATCAGTGAGGGCATTGAACTAAGCCCACCCTACTTAATCAGTGCTCATCTCATTTGCCCACCTTTTGTGTGACCTGTTACTTTCTGTACACACGCACTGAAATGCAATATTATGGTGTCACGCTGGCCCTGAAGCACAGGTGTGGATGTGGGTCTGTACCCCCTCGAGTAGGACGTCCAATGTCCCCTGGCAGGCCGTTTTAATGCAGCTGTCGAGTGACTGTCAGTCACCTCTAGGGTAACTATAGCTGTGACTGTTATTATGTAAACAAACTGTGTACTTTTTGATGTAAATGAATTATCATTTTCATAAGAAAACAATCTCTTTCAAATTAAGATCAATGGTGGTTAAATGTCAAAATATATACCAGTTAGCAAATTTATACAACTAATAGAAAACAAGACCTTGGAAGTACCGGGTTTTGTATAGTGTTAAAATTCCCATTTCAAACAGGTTGCTTATGTTTTTCCATTACTTTATAAAAATAAGTTAAACTAATGCATAATATAACAATGAGTTATTAACATGACATTGAAAGGATGGGTTGTGTTCAGTATGTGGTGCTTTCGCAGGTCCGATCATACCTTTCAAAGCAAATATCAGCTGTAAAATTGACTGAGATTTAGATTATTGGAAAAAAAATATATACTTCATTTCAGCCCACAGTTGGAATCATTACATTATTTATAAACGAGAATCTCAAAATTAGTTTGCCTTGTATTTTGTTCAAGTAAGTATTGGGTCCAAATGCCAGAGTTAATACATGTAGACCCTTTTGGTGCAACATTTCAGTGGTAAGTTTGTTTGGTGATGCCATTCTGCACACCACTATTGTACTGAGCAGTTATTCTTACGCTTATGGCCTTCCTGTTATCTTTAACTAGTCTGGCCATTCTCCTCTGACCTCTGACCTCTCTCATTGATGTGGTGCTTTCGGCAACAAAACTGATGCTGACAGGCTGCTGTTTGTTTACTGTACCATTTACTGGGAACTAGAGGCTGTATTTTCTGAATATTCCTGCAAGGTGGGTGTAACTGGGGTTATGGAGCCACTACATATGGCACCAATAATCATGCCACTTTAAAAATCGCTTAATTATAAGTACATACTAATGTTTGGCCCCACATTCCATGAAACACTTGACCCTGTCTGTGTGCCATATGTATTCAGTTGCAGTCACACGATTTGCTGATTGAATTAGCAGGTGTGTGTACCAAAGGTACCTGCTCACTGAGTTTGTGGTTTTTGTACACATGGATATTATTACCAGCAGAACTGGATTAATACACTTTAGATACAGTGAAAGCTCTTCTATTCGGTAACATGGGGACTGAGACACTGCTAGATAGCTGAATTTTCTGGATAGTTGAACTCTTTTAATGAAAAATGCTGAATTGTAACAGATTTCTTACTGTTAACTTTTTTTTTTTTTTTTTTTTTTTTACCCACACAGATTAATGATTATTGTTCTGTTATATTAACATGTTTCTATATCAATGGTCGACAAAGTCAGATATTCAATACTGCAAAAGATACTGAGAGGTAAACAATGGTTGAACAAGCAGACAGACTGTTACAGCTGCTTTTCTTTGCACAATGTCTGTCTTTACTTTTATTAAATTCTTAATGGTATTTGTATTGATTTTCTTATTATTATTTTGATGCTGATATTTTAGAATTTATTTTAATCATGCCAGTTACTTGAATGTCACATACAGGGCTTTTAGTGTGGCTAACTACAGGTTACTAAATTGTTTAATTTTATTATATGACACAGGTTAGGGAAGTTATACTGTATCAAAAAGCTCATCATATAGGAATATTCTAAGAAAACGAACAGGCTGTACCAAAAAGGCCTGAGGCAAAGTCATACAGCTTATTTAGCAAGCTCTTAATAAACAAACCTGAATTTCTTGGCTATTTTTTTGCAAATTAATCTGTCCATCATCAAAAAGTTCCTGTTTTGCGAATCTTGAGCTGTGTCCACCTTGAGATTAGAAATGACATCTGACCTTGCATGTATGGTGTTGTCCGATTAGATAATGCTGTGCAGATAGGCCCCTTGTGCCACAGATCTTTCTGCAGTTATGAAATATGACATGACCAGCCTTCCTGGTAGGGTGCTCCGGTATAGCTTGTGTGCCGCCCTGACTATATATGAGAAGTATATTCTTTCATGTGTGTATTGCGGTGTCTGTAACAGAAATGTTGGTGAAGGAGTGACAGGCTGTGATGGTTAAACTGGGTAGCCACCAGTATGGATGTAATTTCTTTTGCTGTATTTGCTGTAAGGAATTAGGCTTTGACCTCAGTATTGCAAGTGAATGATATTTTAAGCTGTCCTCTGCCCACATTAAGGTGTAGTTTGCTGCTTTTACTTTTGTTTCTTACACGTTGTAATTAACATAAATCGCTCACCTTTTACGATAATGGTCTTGCAGCAGCAGGCTATGAGAACCTGCTAGTTATTTAAATGCAGTTCCTCATCAGCTGGTTGCTCTCAGTTTTCATAACGCTCTGCGTTCATTCTGTTTATTTTGCACACACTCTACACCCCCTCCGAAATTTGAAATTTGATTTTATTTTTCTTCCCCCTTTACTTTTTGCCTGGGTTAATGTAAGTAGTAGTGACATCTGTCGTCTTCTTCAGTGGTGATGTCGTTATGGGGAGCAATCGCAAATGTTTATCTGGTGACACTCCCATCATATAGCCTGCTTTTCAGGAACCTAACGATCAGATTTTATTTTATTTTTTTTTAAGTGTACGTTAGCCAGTCAGTTATCGCGAGTTATCTTCAGTGCAAACTTTTGCGGGTGACCGGTTTAAACCAGTTTGAAGAGAGGCCCGGATCCCGCGGTAAAACTGGCATCACTGTGGCATTGAAACACTGCCGTTTAGACACCGCCTGGGGCTTTTTTCCACCTGTGTCTTTGTTTAGCAGCTAACAGGGTTGGGGGATCTACAGCTGTTGTCGTTATTTTAATGTCAGAATAGAAACCCTTCAGCCTACGTGAAGGTTTAAACTGCCACTGAAATGCACTAATGGAATTAGGGACTTTACTGTCCAACATGGTCACATGTTCTCACATTGTCTACATTCAATTTTGACTAGCTGAATGTCTAGGTTAGGAATAGTATACATTCATTCATGTGGTGAGAGTAGCACAGGATAGTTAGCCCCTAGTTACCATTGCCTGTGAGCACACGTTTGCATGAAAGAGACTGGTGTCTTTGGTGTTTGGCCCTAAGGGGATCGGGACGAGCTCCTTCAGTTTTCTCTGTACGTGGGTAGTACTCAATTTGCCCATGATCCTGTTTTTTTTAGCCAGACATGTCCAGCAGTTTCTCTGAGCAGCCTGGCAGATGGCTTTCTTTACACAGTGTTGGGGGCGTGCATTGTTAAAACAGCACGCAGTTTTTTTGGGGGGGGGGCGGAGCGTAGAT
>JAABNX020000038.1:21775403-21789973 GCA_015163995.2 Mormyrus lacerda
GGGGGCGGTTGCGCACGTGGGTATCAGTGTGCCTCCAAGAATCTAAAGCTGAGCTTTCATATGTTTGTATGTTAAATCATGCAGAATCATGGCCTTGTTTAATGCCACTGGTGCTGTGTGTTTTTTGTTCTGTGTGGTGTAATGTATTGGAAAAGCACCCAGGCTAAAATGAGCTCCGCATACACACAGTGCATTGCGTCTCTGTGCTGAGTGCAGGCAAATGTGTGGGGTTTCTGAACATGCTGGTCAGTATAAACAGCTTGCGTTGTGCAGCCTTTCAGCTGATTCATAACCATGGCCAACTTAACTGATTGTAGAATGGGTCACCCCAGTGTGCACTTACATTGGATTTAGCTGGAATCTTCTTGGTCCATTTCCTTCATTTGTTTGACATTTAAATTTGAAGCCTCTGAACAGCTTAAACCTGCTGCCTGACTAGACATCTGGCAGTTCTGCTAATCTACGTTTAAGGGAGGGCACTCAGGGTTACACTCTCTGGCCAGTAAAAAAAAAAAAAAAAAAGAATCTTTCTTATTCTGGAAGTTTCCTCCGCTAACATGGCCAGACCATGGTGCCCATTGGCGCTCGTGTACATGCTGCAGCCCAAGAGCGGTGATGTCTGACTTCCTGTATGGACTGATTGGGCAGGCTTAGAGATGGCCAGGTCTTTGGGCACCCGTAGCCCTTAGTGCTTTTGTCCAATTGGCAAGGCATGGATGGGTATCTTTTTGCACAAAGGCTGCAGTGTTGCAGTCATTGCTTGAATTGACTTTTCTCCTCTGTGCTGGGAAACCTCTAGCATGAGTAATGGGGAGATGATGCCACCAGGGACTTGGTGTGTGTGTGTGTGTGTGTGTGTGTGTGTGTGTGTGTGTGCGCTCCAAGGTAATGATGGCAGCAAGGGACTCTTGTGGCTCAGGGTAGCAATGGCACACTGTGCACCAGGCTCTCCCCCGGCCTGAAATTGAGCTTCGCAAGCCCCACCTCCCGGAGAGGTCCACTCGCCCTTCGTGACCTCATGCATCTCGTCTCGTTGCTCTTGCTGTCTCCACTATTTATTTAATTTTTTTTAAAGACAAATAGGGCTGGGCGTTTTCCCTTCGGAAATGAGAATCCAATACGAAATGTCTGTTCTCTGCAGTTATTTATGTCTGGGGAAGCGTTGGAGGGGATTTTGATTTATGTTGGCCTCGAGGTCCAAGATAAAGCAGCAGATGTAAGCAGCTCTCGGCCCCGTGTGCGCTCCGTCGGCTCGACTGATGTCAGCGAGGGGAGCAGACCTTCCAGACGGCGTAGTGTAATTACTAGCGCTCTGACTCAGAGCAGAAATTACTGACATGAATCGCTCACCTTCTTGTTGCAGTGCCGGTAATTAAAGGGGCCTTCTTCTTAATTGCTTTAGTCTCATGTAAACGAAGCTTGGTTCAGTTAATGTTGTACTCTAGACAGTTGAAGGCAGTCTTTGCCCAGCTTGTGGCCTGGATTTCATCCCCCTCCAACATCCATCCATCCATCCATCTTCCAAAACTGCTTAGTCCTGAATGGGGTCGTGGGGGGGACCGGAGCCCCTACCGGGAACGATGGGCACTGGAGGGAACCAACTCTGGGCAGCCGCCAACACACTGCAGGGCGCACAGAGTCACACGCACACTCACAGGGCCAATTTAGACTCGCCAATCAACCTATCCTACACGCTTTTGGGCTGTGGGAGACAACCAGAGCCCCCAGCAAAATCCCACGCGAGCACGGGGAGAGCGTGCAAACTCCACACAGAAAGGACCTGGGACCGAACCCCGGACCTTCTTGCTGTGAGGCTGCAGCACTGCTAACCAATGCGCCGCCCTCCCCCTCTAACATTTGCATATATTTAGTTTCTAAGCTGATACTTCTGTTCAGAGAGTTGTTCAGCAGGATATTTTTTAATGGAGTGACTTCGGTTAAGTACCTTACTCAAGTGTACTAAAACCAGGGTACTCGACTATAATCGGCGGCATGCTTTAATCAGCACGTTGGTGCCGTCAACCAGAGATTTTAACCTTTTCTCAAAAATTGGAAAAAACAGCTTTCATTTTGCATTGTACATAATCTGTGTACATAGAAACCAGGAGGGTTTTTATTTTAAAATGTTTAAATTTGGGTCCTTATTCACCAGGATAAAATGAGAGTCCAGAGGCCAAACCAGTTGTGAACCACTGATTAGATTACCTCTGATCAGAATTCAGGAGACTTTTATCACTTGTGCATCAGTCCAGTGTATGAATACTAGATTTAAATATTTGTCCAAATGTAAGTTTAACTAGATGTATGTGTCAATCCATTCTCTACTTCATTTTCTGTACTAGGTACCTGTCATGTACCCAGATTTTTTTAAAGTTCTGATTTAAGTAACTGGGTGCCATCTTGTGGAAATAAAAGGTAAAGCATTATTTTTTTTAATAACATTTGTATTGCTATAATATGAGAACTGAGGCCCATCTTAATCTTTCTGATCATTCTTAATTTACAAAAGGTGCACATACTATAAATAAACTACACGTAGTTTGAAAGATGTTTTCTAAGACTGTGATTTGGAATGGCCCAGTGTCTGTCATGTATGCCTTCAGGTAGGTTGCATCCATAGGTGCTGATGACTGTTATCTCCCTCTTCACGCAGGGACCCATTTTCTGAGAGGACCGTTCAGGCAAAGTCCCAGCTGCCCAGGCCATCATCTGCCTTCCAGGTAGGAGCAGGTGCGGGTCTTTTAAGCAGCATGTATGTAGGTTCAGCATAGTGCTGTGTGATATAAACAATGTTACTTTATAAAATGTTACCAAAAAGACGATAAGAAAATTCAGTAAACTGTCAGTAAGGAACATTACTTGATAGCACACATCAAAGAAACAAATGCAATTCCAACCAATCATGTGGTAGTCTTTTAAGAATGGTCAAAGTAAGAGTCAAAAATCAAAGATATTTTATCGTCACTTCACGTTATATGTGCAAGACGTGCATGCGAATCGAAATTCTATGCAAAAAAAAAAATATATAAAACATTCATGGACGACTTATGCCCGACAAACACAGAAAGGTCGACCGAGTTAGCAGAACATGCTACATGCTACTGTTTTGGAAATATCAGGGACGAGAGAAGCATTCCTTCAGAGGAAGCTTCCAGTGTTGGTGAAGAAGGAGCCAGCGCCAGCTAAGGAGCCGCAACAGCTTTTAAAAAGTAGATATTGTAAACAAACAAGGTTAAAAGGTTTGGTGGTGCAGAACTTTTTGAAGTTCAGAGTCTGCAGCACAACAGACTGCTGCTGTGTACTGTAAACTGCCAAACACTTGTACCAGCTGAAGCAGGAAACATCGTGAACTTGTTTCACCACTGGAAGCATTGCCATCCGGTAGAACATACAGACTGCAAATGCTTACAGTCACAAACACCAGCAAACACCAGGGTTTTTCACTTTCAATCTGGAGAAATGCAGCAATGTCAGCAATGTAGCAAGCAACTAATCACTCTGTTGCCATTTTCTAGTGTTGCACCCCACAACAAAAGATGATTTTGTATGATTCAATTGTTATAATTAGATTTTCGTTTTGTGTGTGTGTTTGCGTGGGGGGGGGGGGGTGGTGGTGGTAGTAATTTGAACTCTGAGGAAGGTTATGTGAAACACTGGTGCCTAGCTGGCTTGGCCTGTTCTATGGGACATGCTTGTCATTGACATTTTAGCCGTGTGTGTAGTTCTCACTTTTGCAGCTTGTTTTGTGAATATTATCTTCCATAAAAATCATATGAATCACGTCATATCTTCCCCACCCAATAAATATACACTAATTAGTTTTATTAATATGTTATCGTTCATATTCATTAAAGTCCCCCCCCCCCCTAGTAAAAGCTTGTTCCGCCATTTCATAAATCTTGTGTGCTGCTCCAGATTCAGCCTCATTCTGTACTTGCTGTCTTCATATATTCTCTGGTTGTACAAAAGCAATATTTCAACATTTATATTTCTAGTTTGAATTACCTTTTTAATCACTACAGACTCTTTATTCCGGTCTAGACCAAAATTGAAAATTTAGTGATGGCACTTCAAGGTTAAATCTGCATGGAGCGTTTCTCTATGTCACAAATCGATTGTATTACGGGTGTGTGCATAGGAGCCAGACGTCCATGTTCATGCAGTAATATATTTTCACCACGTGAGGGGGCCATTGCTGCATGATTGATGCTATTTCGAACACAGGTCTCGTGATAAAACTTCAGTTTCCTGTCTTGTAGTAATGCTCTCGAGTTTAGAAGCAGGTTTATCAATATTTCCAAAGCTACAGGGTGATGAATTGGCACTCCAGAATTGTGAGCTGTGTGCTCCTTTCATACCTTTTAGAATGTACCTTCTGAATTTGAGGTCTAGGTAAACAAAGAAAAAATAAAATGACACTATCCTCTAAAATATGTAGTTTTTAATACCAAGCACCTCATTCGTGCATATTTTTTGTGGTTATAAACACATGACCCAATTGGTTATTGGGTCAACTTATGCACAGACAACTTGCTCTACAAAGAGCAAAGTGAGGGAGGCGTAAGAACAATTTCCCATGCGGACAGTAAAGTGTCAGATGGTGATGATGGTGATGATGATGATGGTGATGATGATGATGGTGATGACGATGACGGTGACGATGGTGATGATGACGGTGATGATGATGATGATGATGATGGTGATGATGATGATGATGATGATGATGTGGTGGTGATGATGGTGATGATGTGATGATGATGGTGATGATGATGGTGATGATGATGGTGATGATGATGATGATGGTGATGATGATGATGGTGATGATGATGGTGATGGTGATGATGATGATGATGATGATGATAATATCTTATTTACATAAACAAGGTGTTTGGTAACCTGTTAACAGCACATGGTTATTTATTTTGGGTCAATTTAATTAATAGCACTTAAGATTTAGATAATAGACCGTTAATTATGTGGCTGATGAGTTGTGTGGCCTAATTTCACATACAGTTAAAGGTGGAATTTTACATTCAGTCGGAATGAACATTTGACCCAAGTTGAACAGTCAAAAAGGCAGTGACCCACTGAAATTGTGATCTAGTGAATTAAATTTGACAGTCATTAGGAAAATTATTTATGTCATGCACAAAGTAGATGTTACTAACAGACTTTCCAAAATTGTAGTCTGCTAACATGAAATCTGTGGAGTGATTAAAAAATTAGTTTTAATGACGTCAGCCTAAGTGTATGTAAACTTCCAACTTCAGCTGTGTATCAGAATCAGCCTTTATTTGTCATGGGTGCTGGGGCACACAAGGAATTTGTTCGGGGCAGCTTGAGACTCTCTCGTACACAGAGACACTATACAAGCTATACAACAATAAATGACACTGTACAAAAATACAAATGTGAAACATATAAATATTATAAATAAACCCACGTGGGTAACATTGTGCAGTTTTAAGGTGCGACGTGGAGTGCAGAAAGGGGGGGAGATTAACATGAGGCAGGTGACAGCTTAGCTGTTTATGAGGGTGATGGCCTGAGGGAAGAAGCTGCTCCTATGTCTGGTGGTTTTTGTGCACAGAGTTCTGTAGCATCTGCCAGAGGGGAGGAGCTGGAAGAGATTGTGTCCTGGGTGTGACGGATCTGCAGTGATTTTAACTGCTCGTTTCCTGGATGGAGGGCAGGGGGGCATCGATGATCTTTTCTGCTGTCCGTACGGTCCGGTCCGCTGCAGTCTGTTCCTGTCCCGCTTAGTGGCTGCTCCGTACTAGACTGTGATGGAGGAGCAGAGGACAGACTCAGTGACTGCAGTGTAGAACTGGATCAGCAGCTCCTGTGGAAGACTGTACTTCCTCAGTTGTCTCAGGAAGTACATATTCTGCTGGGCTTTTTTTTTCTACATATAGATGTCCACACATATACATGTACACTTGTATGGTGACCAGAGGTGGAGATTCCAGGTCCAGAGAGAGTACAAATCCAGACCAAGATTTTGTTCCAGCCTCCCAGTTGAGTATAAAGAGTCATGGTCACGGAGTACTCAACTGGTTGGGAAACAAAATCTTGGTCTGGATTTGTACTTTCTCTGGACCTGAAATCTCCACCTCTGTGACTCAGTGGGTGGTAATGCTATTGTCCTGCAACTTCAGTGCTGGGGGCTTTGAATTTTGTCTCGATGGGTTTCCTTCACATACTTTGCTTTATTTCACCCACACCAAAACACAGTTCGGCATTTGTCAATTCTTTATTGACCGCTCTGTGTGTGTGTGTGTACCCTGCAATGGACTGACAACCTGTCCAGGTTGAAACGAAGTCTTGTACCTCCTGCTGGCTGGGACAGGCTTTGGACTGGATACGCAGGGGTGCATGCGCAGGCATACGCATGTAAAAATGTTGCAGTTCTCCTCACGAATCATACATAAACAGTAAGTGCCGAGATGCTCTTGGTTTTTATTTTTGTCTTCCTTGATCCTTCTAGATCATTGGAGTAAAAACCTTTGAACACGCCCCTTTAAACATGAGACTAAAGTGGGCAAAATCCTCATGAAAGTGCAGTAATTGTGTCCGTGCTCCAGACCAGAACTGAATGACGTGTCCTTTCATGTCCATATGTCAACAAGTTCAAGCCCTGAAGTTATCTAGGGTAGATCGTCCTTCAGTGAACCCTGCATTCATAAGGAACATATTGAGCATAAAGTCCATCAAAGACAGTTTGTCCCATTTCTTTAAACGCGGGACAGCTGTGCTCACTAAAGGAACATTACACTAAAACAACGTGTGCTTGGCTCGGTTCGTATGTCAGGCTGCTAATGCCATTTGACCCAACTTGGCCCCATTGCGTGAATGATTTGTAGTGGATTTGCTGGTATTTGGCACAGTCCTGTAATGAATGGCAAACAATAAGCAGCATTAACTGCTATCTTCAGGTGACAACAATCCATGACAGATTCGCACAAGACATCATGTTTAACTAGTGAACCATAGATTATGGCTCGATTGTCAGGATCATTGGTTATTTTTTAATTTTATTTATGTATTTATTTATTTATAACTTTTTCCAGAGAGTGACAGGATGAGTAACAAGCTGCTCAGGTACATTTCCAAGACAAGCACCCTGCTGCCAACTGTATCCTTGTGGCTGGTACCCGGAGGTAGGAGTGCCCCCTAGAGGCCCGGCTGACCCACTTTGACAGGAAGGTGGTATTATTCTGAGAGATCCCATGGGAGGGCAATGCAGACGAGATGGTAGGCCCTTGTGCCTACTTACCAGTCTGTGGACAACGTTTAAAAAAGCGGCCAACAATAGGGCACCAGACAAAATCGCGTTAGAATAAATTAGAAACTTTGAATGTTCTGGAAGACAGTGATTTAGTTAATGGTGTCGTAGTGTTCCAGTATAATCCAGTTAGTTTTAAGGCTCGATCAGTGGTGATTATGAGCGTACCTGCAGCCCAGTACACAGTGTATGTACACGGTTGTCTCCCCGAGTTTGTCTTAAGACCTTGTATGACATCAGTCTGATTATGGTGGGTTTTGTGGCTCCTTGCTTAATAAAGAGACTAGGCTTCACATTCACTTGACACTCATTCATGTTCTTGTGCCCACCCCCCCAGATCGAGGCAGGCCTCATTGGAGAAGAAACATCCATGATGGAGAGCAGGAACAGGCTTTATCCTGTTAAGCTACTTTAAAGTTTCCAAGGACCTGGACATGCTTAATACAGATTATATCTCCCATTCATCACACGGGTTTGCAAAATCAGATTCTGATGAGGCCCATAAAAGTGTAAGAGGATGGAATACATCTTTTTTTAATTCGATGAAGCATTAAAGCTTTTAAAAACTGCAGCTTTCTGTCCAGGGAACTGCTTACTAGCTGTGAGCTGAATCATTATAGAAGCCTTACTGTCCAATGTTTAATTTGCTTAGGATATAACCATGAAGTTTCCTCTTAATCATCCGGTAAGCTCCGTGGGACGCCCCGCTCGATCACGTCTGGTTTGGAACGTGACATCCCCTCTGTTTCGCCTGTCACGACGAGCAGATAGATCTGCCATCAGTTCAGAAGCTGAGAAGGACACGGCGCTCTCAGAATCGCGACGATCGACTACAGATCAGGTGGCCATGACTTGGGGATCTTCCGGATTTCAGTAGCAGTTACCGCCAAATTCATTTGGTTACTGACGATACTAAGTGTGATGATTTCCTCAGGCTCACCCCAGCCACCTTATTTGGTTTAACACACCCAAAGTTCCTAGCGTAGCGTTGCGCCAAATCAGTGTGCCGGGAGATCCTTTGTGTCGAAATGTCACAGTTTACTGTTTTTTGGGTCTATTTGTTTATATTTTTGGCTGGTTAAATAGTGCACAACCAAGAGGAGGTTCAGATCCTGTTCACTAGTGGACGTTGACGCCCTGTTGAGGTTGCTTTTGGTGATCCGTGAGGTTTGGATGCAGGCAGGCTTTCATTTCCGAGCATTTTATTCCAATGATTGTTTTTCCATGTTTCAGGAACAGCCTGACTCAGTCGACAGGGCAGTTGGGGTGTTTCCTCGAATAGCGAAGATCATTCCGGCACCCTGAGGGTGTACTTCCCCTGGTGCTCACAAAACATAGCCCAATCCCCCCCAGTGTGGAACTGAAGTCGTCATAGTGACCGTGGGAAGGTGCCCCACCGCAGTGGCAGAGGAGGGCTGGCTAGCCCCTTGCAACCTTGCAAGCGACGCCAACGGCAAGGCCAGCTGGTCGGGGGGGGGGGGGGCAGATGCCTCTGAATTATGGTCTGTCTGCAGGTGTTGGGAATTTGCAAGCGTCACCTGTGAACTAAATCACCCACTTTGGACGCTGCTGCGTTACAAATGCATCCCAAGGTTGTGAAAATATTTTCATACGCTTCTCCTTCTGCTTGATGGATTGATGGAAAAACACAACATTATTTTATTTTATTTCTAACCCACATTATGAGCACCATCGAAAGGCCATAAATCTTCTGTGTTGTGTGTTCCATTTAGGATTTAAGAATAATTACATTTGGGCACTTTGCTTTTTTATGAGTTTGTGTAAAAGTCGGTTTTCCTCCCCCACTTTCATCTCTATTCCTTCTTTTCATTTTCTCACAATGCCAGTCCAAAAAAAATGACATTTTTCTCCCTCCTGAGAGGTTCTTGAGATGTTTTTGCAGCTCCTTGGTGGAGCTGGACAGACCCTGGCTGATACGAAAGGCCTCTTTGCTGAACCACACTGACAGACCCGGGATTCGTGCTTTTGTCACGAAAAGGAACAAAGTTGAACTTTTTTGTTAAATGCCTGATAAAGACGGAGCAACAGCAACAGCTCAGATCGTCTAATCACATTTTACCATCACAGCAGAAATACTGCATTTTTGAATAGTATCCTAATGAAATCGCACTCCACACAGTGTGAGGTATGGTATCTTTCATCACACCACATTCTTCAGAGCCATGGGAACTCGGTGCTGTGGGCCGGCTGCGGTGGGGGAGATCGCCGATGGGGTCCAGGGGACGAGAAGCAGGCCTCCGAGCCGTAAAAACGCCGCTCTCCCAGCCAGCAGGGAGCTGAGTCTTCAGCCGTGTGACACAGAGCTCCCCGGCAAATAAACCCAAACTAATAAAAACATCTGATAGGTGAAACAAGGCGATTATTCCACTGTAAACCTCTGCCGGGTTACTGCGCGTTCTCTGACTCGCAATCGACAGCAGGCAGATGCTGTCACACGCTGTTACGCTCCTCACAGAAAACACAGATGTGCTGCTGCTTATCCAGCCCCATCCGTTTATGGGATTCGTTACTGGTGCACATGCTCTGTCTGTGTGCGCTTAACAAGACAGAAAATAGGGAGTAAAATGGTGACAGGAGAGATGTCATTACCTAGGTGGCTTTTGCTGCTGGGTAATAGGGAACAGGGTGGGATCTGGCAGCGTGAGCAGGTCATGCCTCCCATCAGCATCGGGCTCACGGGGCCCCTCTACCAGTCAGCCCTCGCAGGGTGGCCCAGTCTGCAGGCCGGCCTCTTTGCTTCTGCCATGCAGGGCCCTGATTGGGCAGCCGGTGACCAATGGAGGAGGAGCTGAGGTGTGTGGGACGAAGGTTTGAGTCTGCGTGTGGGTTCCTGCCTGCTCCCCCACCACTGAACACGTCCTTGGCCAGAAGAACACACCTACTCAAAAAAACCTTCTAAAACGTGACTTTTGACCTCCTAGTACCTAATCAGACACAAATAATTTCTCCTGTAAGGCCAACAGTAATAATTCTGTGACCATTTCCCAGCCAGCATGATAAAACTTTCCTTTACCCTGGTTTCTTTCTTTCTTTATGAGGATCTCACGTAGCCATGCAGACACGGGGGTCTCACACAGCCATGCAGACACGGGGATCTCACGCAGCCATGCAATGCCGCAGACATGAGGATCTCACACAGCCATGCAGACACGGGGGTCTCACGCAGCCATGCAGTGTCGCAGACACGGGGATCTCATGCAGCCATGCAATGCCGCAGACATGAGGATCTCACACAGCCATGCAGACACGGGGGTCTCACGCAGCCATGCAGTGTCGCAGACACGGGGATCTCATGCAGCCATGCAATGCCGCAGACATGAGGATCTCACACAGCCATGCAGTTCCACAGACAAAAGGATCTTACGCAGCCACGTAGGGCTGCAGACACGAGAATCTCACGCAGCGATGCAGACATGGGGATCTAACGCAGCCATGCAGTGCCGCAGACACAAGGATCTCACACAGCCATGTAGTGCCGCTGACATGAGGATCTTACATACTCATGCAGTGCTGTTGACACGAGGATCTCAAGGATCCATGCACTGCCAAAGACACGAGGATCTCACGGATCCATGCACTGCCATAGACACGAGGATCTCATGCAGCCTCGGGCAGCAATCAGCTACACGCTAAGAGCCCACTCCCTCCCCCCACTCACACAGGACTGGCTCAGTTCTCCTCAGGCCTTCTTGAACCCTCATCCTCTTTCTGATTACTCCTCAGCTTCCATGTTCATGGGGCTTCCTCTCACCTCACATGTATTTCACATTTAATTTATTTAGTACATGCTATTTTTTGAGAAAACAGGGTCAGTCAGTCCCTGGAGCAACTGGGGGCTATTGGTGAAATCACTCTGTCAACCCTGGGATTTGAGCCAGTGACCTTCCATTCACACGATGGGCACGCTAACTCGCTGGGCACGCTAACATGCTGGGCACGCTAACCCGCTGGGCGCGCTAACCCGCTGTGCACGCTAACATGCTGGGCACGCTAACCCGCTGGGCGCGCTAAACCGCTGAGCCACACAACACTCCCTCGTTATCAAACAAGGGCTCCATTTAGGTTCCCGGGTGTGATGTCAAAACGCAGACGCTGCAGGAGCATCCCCACTGTGTGATGTGAGTATTATCCGGAGGTCCCACACCTCCCAGGGATCGGCCCGGGAAAACAATGGGAGCCAGTGCTGCTGATGACTCAGTAAGAGGATCTCCTGTGAACCTGGGGATCTGCAGAAGGCTCCGGTCCCGCCGGCACGGGTCCCTGTCCAACGGAAACAGCTCCAGGGCATCTCCCAAGAACAATATACAGCAGCTCTGCCCTCGGGAGCTGCTCGTGACGCCCCTGCCCCCCAGATCCCAAACGATAGGCTGTACCAGGATTTTATTATCTTGCATGCATAAAGTCATAATTTGACATCGCTGACAAATATGCCACCAGCCTGGTGGTGTGATGGAATTCTTGACTAACTTGGCAGCGAGATGTCAGGGAGCAGTGCTCCAAGTGGCAGGGAGGACTGTTCATATTTATTTAGCCAATAATCTATTTACTGCAAAATTCGAGCGAGGCAGAAATATATCTCCAGACCCTGGAAATTAAAGCCCTTTTTATTCTCAAAATAGCATACTCACAGTAACATTTAGACTGCATTTTACTTATTTTATCCAAAGTGATGTACATTTCTGAAGAAAGCAGGGCCAGCCAGTGCTTGGCGCAATTTGGGGTTAAGGGCCTTGTTCAGGGGTTTGATGGTAAGTCGGGAATTTGGGCTGGTGACCTTCTGACCTCAGGCACTGCATTCTATCCCGCTGAACTGCACAGCACATCTACCAGTGGTAGCTGTCACTAACAGGGACACATCATTTTGCTTGTATTTTAAGTTCTACCTGGAGGAAACTTTATTAGCTACTTTATTCTTCTGTAAACACTCTACTTTTACTCTGGGGACTATTTTTAGTGTGTCTTTCCTGGATGCCCCCCCCCCCCAACACCAGGGAACCCGGGAGCTCTCTGTTTAATCCTGAAAAGTGATGTCCTGCAGACCGGGACCTTCTGCCTGCAGACGCAGCCCGATTACATGCCTGCTGCTTCCTGCACTCCGCTGGCTTCTAACTGCAGCCAGCCAGTGCAGTGCGAGGGGTACAACGGTGCCCCCTGGTGGTAGCCAGCACAAACAGCCACGGCTCCCTAAGCACAGGCAGAACGCGTTAGTGCTTTCTGAGAATGGGCCAATACAAACTGAGTGCAGCTTCTCCTGGATGTTCTGTTTCAGGGGCCGAAAAAAAGAGCAAAGAAATCTGGTATTCTGGCTTCGGCAGAGGAATTTCAAACATCTGAAAATGTTTCTATATTACCAGATTTAATATAAAACAAACAATCTCGCTTGGCTAAGAGACTAAAAAGTTTTACCCGGTAGCTGTGTGTACTCAGAATAATCTCTAAATTGGTATCTGTCAATCTTTTTGGTCGTGTCCAATATCGATCACGCACCTCCCCCCCCCCTCCAGTGCGCCCCCAGTGTGGCCATGCTGAGATTGATATTAACGTTGAGAGGTGTGTACAGACTGCTGTAGTGCTGAAAGCAGAAACCATTTGTTTAGGGAGGAATTGTCATGGATTTGTAATTAAAGTGCCGCAGAGAGCCTGTCGTAGCGTAATTGGATCCAGAAGATGCGAGGAACACGAGAGTTAAAAAGACGAATCAAACCAGCAACAAAAGGCAAAAACACAATGGAAAAATGAGAAGGAAATGAGCTAATGGGCAGCCCCCCCCCGAATGGTGCTTTAATTAAGCGCAGAGTGTGGCCGCGGGGAGCTGGGGAGCGTGAGCTTAAAAATCCGCCTCCTGGCCCCCTCCCAACGGGACCGCAGGGGCTTAGAGAGGCCGCGCCTGTGAACAGGCCCGCGGTGCTGTATCGCACGCGGCCCCCAGCCCATACCTCAGCACTGCATGCAAAACCAGAGCCTCCTCTTGTGCTCCTCAGTTGTCCGCAGCAGACTCCTCTCCTGTCTCTCCTTCCCCTCTCCTATTGCTCAGTCTCCTCTCCTATTGGTCCTTCTTCCTTTTCCTATCTTGAAATGGACCCTGACCATGACCCCATATGATCCTGCTATGAAACTCCTGCTTTAAACTCCTGCTCCTCACTTTCCCTAATCCCACACTCCTGATCTTTAAACACATTTAAAAGCAGCTGCCAGAGGTTCTTCCCCTCTGTCATGGACAGGCTTGCAGGTGCCATCTGTGGGCCCCCACGGCCGCCTGTGCAAGACCCTCACCATTCCCATCCACCCCAGTATGATCCCAGTTATCAGCTCAGAAGCAGCATAGTAAGCTGCCTGGAAAGTGGCTGGTGCCCAGCGACCAGTGTCGTAGGAATTTCAGCCCCACACGGTACGTTCTTGAAAGTTCCCTGCTTAACCCCCAGGCACTCATGCATCAATATATAAAGATACATTCTAAAAGCTGATTACAAAACATCCCTCTGGTCAATTTTTCTCTCACACCAGCTGAGTCACCGTGGGGCTGATGGTGTCCTTCATCGCCTCCTAGAGGCTTCCCCTCTCCGCTGACCCATTAGGAGCATAGTCAGTGCTTGGGCAGCCGGACAGCGAGTGGGCAAGATCCAGCGTTCCGGGGAAGAACCGCCGGAAGGAACGCGACCCAAACCGTGAGGCCTGTCACATGTTCTCTGCCTGCAGGTTGGCTTTGGACCACTGTGCGCTGACCGCATTTGCGTCCAGGGTAATTCCCGAGGTGAATCACTGTGATGTCAGTGCTTCCCTTGCTATCCCAGCAGGACCGGCGCCTGGCGGCCATGACGGTCTCGCTCCGATGAGCTTTCTGGATCGACTGTTGCCCGCGCAGTGCGTTCGGTATTCACCGTTACGGTAAGAGCCCGAGGCACTTTCATACAAATCTCATTCCCCCTCTGAAGCTCCTTTGTTGTTTATTACCGTTATTTGTTCAGCGGTACCGTCATGCCGCTCGCAGGTGACCTGCAGGTTTCAGGATGTCACCATTCCACGGGCGTGTCCCCTGTGATGGTGTGTTTGTGGGTGTGTGTGTGTGTGATGGTGTGTTTGTGTGTGTGATGGTGTGTTTGTGTGTGTGTTGGTGTTTGTGTGTGTGATGGTGTGTGTTGGTGTGTGTGTTGGTGTTTGTGTGTGTGATGGTGTGTGTGTTGGTGTTTGTGTGTGTGATGGTGTGTGTTGGTGTTTGTGTGTGTGATGGTGTGTGTGTGTGTTTGTGTGTGTGTGTGATAGTTTG
>JAABNX020000038.1:21790073-21801113 GCA_015163995.2 Mormyrus lacerda
TAAAGAGACTAGGCTTCACATTCACTTGACACTCATTCATGTTCTTGTGCCCACCCCCCCACCCGTGACCCTACCATGAGTGGGTGAGTTCGGGGTTATAGACAGAGAGCAAAATATGATGCTCATTTTGGGTGGGGGGGGACTAGGAGATATGAAGGGTAGCCTCTCCAGGTTCGCCTCTTTAAATGTGACTGCACAGGGCTGACATTGGGTCACGGTCCGCGGCAAACCTCACCAGCTTATTCACCGCTGGCTAATTACGCGGCTCTCCTCCCGTGTGGCCGCGACCCCTAGATGCGGTTATTGGTGTTGTTGTTAGAGAAGTTAATGACCTCTTTAATGCGCGGCTAGAGATGATTCCTGAAGTGGCTCCGAGAAGGTATTGTCATGTGGGGAGCGCAAGTTCTGCCTGCTCTGCCAGGGCCGCAGCACTCGGGCCAAATTGCTTTCGAGTGGCGCATTCGACTGCTCGCAGCAAAACATTTCCTTGTCTTAAGGGGCGTTTTCTCAGAACTAGCCCAAGAGCGTATGGTTTAGAGCAGAAGTGGGCAATCTTATCCCGAAAGGGCCAATATATGTCGCGGGTTTTCACTGCAAGTCCCTAATTAGATTACTAATTAGAAGATTGATTGGTTGAGTCCTGACACCTGGGTTTGATCAGCTGACCTAAAGGTTACCCCAAAACCCTGCATACACACCGGCGCTTTGCGGATAAGACTGCCCATCCCTGCTTAGAGGCTCATCCGTTTCACAGCTGCACTCTGTTTTGCTTGCTCTTCTTTTTGTTTCTGTATATGCAGATTATCTGCAGTGCAAATTAATCTAGCAGATTTAAGGTTAAAAAAAGAGCTTTCAAATTTAAACAGTGATGAGTGAAGCAGAGGTTTTGCTCAAACAGGAAAGATTCACCCTCAGAAACATGCTGCAGTCTGTAGTTTAAGTGAGTAGGCAGAATGGTTAGCTCGCATTTTATATTTTAAATGACTTTCTATACTTAAGACAGATTGCATAGCTGACCACTCTTAAAGCTGTGTCTGATAATATTTGTGTTGTGTAGTTCTTCATACTTGGAAACCTTCATTTTGGTTTGAGTGTGTATTGTAAATATCATTAAGATAATGTAACGCGGTTGCATAACAGCAAACAGGATGTTCAAGTTTAACTAGTGATTTAGGAAGCATTATGGGTATTTGGGTGATGGGTTTTTTTTAAATTGTACGTCGCATGTTCAGATTTCATTGTTTGAAATGCCTGTTTTTTTTTCTCTCCTTTGTCTCACCCTTCTGCAGGGCATCATGGTGAAGACTTACTTGGCTTACCATGCAAAGAATACTGTGTTTTCATCTCTCTTAACCAATGTAGCCTCAGGATCTATAAAGAGACCTGTTTGTCTTTTATTCAGAAGAAGGAAAGAGCTTTGCAGAAGACAGTAATCTGTTCCCCACTGAAAGCCCTAATTACAGTGTCGAGAAATAAGTCCTAAATAGCGCGTAGAGCTTTCCTTGAAAGTGCTGAACACCTTCCTTGTGTGTTAAAAACGTATCATGTTGTCACACAGTGGTAAGTGTAGGGCTGTGTAGTGAAAGTGATCCCTTTCAACTATGCCTGTAATGAACCGCATAACTTTTGCTTGAGCATTGTGGGGCTTGAGTTCTCCACCCATTTAAGGGTGTCCAGGGGGGTGTATTGGCTGGGTTTGGATACCGGAGAGGGTTACAGCCCCCCATCCTCCTATAATTTGCACCTATGTCTAATTTCTCAAATGATTACTGGCAATTAGTGAAGGGTAATCTGTATCGGTGATCAGTGACCTGAGTGTTTTATTTTGCTGCTTTTGGTGAATTTCTTCCTGACTGACCCTTTGCTGGTTTCTGCTTATGAGCAGATGATCCACATGGTTCGTCGTGGTCCGTTTCAGACGGGGCTTTAGCCCACTGTGTAGAGTACAGAGGACTTAAACACCAGATGATGCCTCATTTTGTTCTCTTTCATGTTTTGAGAGATGGCTGTGATTTTGTCTGGTGGTGAAGGGGATGGTCATGTGGTGTTCTCGCATCATACTGAGACAGTGTGGAGACCCATTCATCTTCATCTGAGAGAGAAAGAGACTGAGACTGAGTGGCCTTCCAGGCCAGCTCTTCCAGCATTTTCCCAACTTTGTTCTCCCTGTGTCGTCGTGGGGTTTCCTCCGGGTACTCCGGTTTCCCCCCACAATCCAAAGACATGCTGAGGCTAATTGGAGTTGGTAAAAATTGCCCGTAGGCGTGCATGTGTGTGTGAATGGTGTGTGAGTGTGCCCTGCGATAGGCTGGCCCCCTGTCCAGGGTTGTTCTCTGCCTCGTGCCCGTTGCTTCCGGGATAGGCTTCGGACCCCCCGCGACCCATTAGGATTAAGCGGATTGGAAAATGGATGGATGGATGGATGTTTTCTGAATTCAGTATCTACACAAATGTCTAGTATCACTGCCCCCAGATCAACCTTAACACACTCCTGCTTCTCCATAAATGGATACTGTCAAGTAGAAGTGAGAGATTCGCCCTGCTCAGGAGGTTTCCAGTATCTCGCTACTGCCTTATGCTGCCAGTAATCACTGCCTACTTCCTGCTCTTACAGCTGAGGCCAGAACTGTTCAGGCTGCAGATTCCTGCAGCCCGTTTAGCTGCATTCTGTCTTTGGTGGGGAATGAGCTGTGGGAATGGTTTCAAAATGACTTTTTGTACATGTGATCACTTTGCAGTACATCATTCTTCCTCCTGACAGTTGGTGGGCTGCTGGGATTAATCACTGTACCCTTTCATTTTCTCCCAATGTATTAGCAGCTGTCCTTCAGTTGTCCCCATTGTGCCAGGTACCCTCTGTTTTCCTGCGATCAGCAGAACCCCACTCCCTTTGTGCGCAGGCCCCTGTCGTGATTACATCGCCTTAATCAATACATGGCAGGAATATTTCTCTGTAGGCTTAAAAGCTGCAGCTGATACTGCAGCACATTCACCGTTCTGCCTTCCCTGCGTATATGACAAACATGTGTAAACTGCTTTTCAAGCGTAATGAAAAGGGTAGAAGATGAATCTCACACCAAACACTCAAGTAATCGATTGAGTTTAATGTCAGCAGAAGCATAGACAGACTCCCCACCTCATTACAGTGCCTGTTTTCCATCAGAAAGCATTATCATGACACATAAACCATTATAATAACAGATGTAAAAGAACATACAGTCTGCCTTGGCGTATCTGCTTGCCATTTCTGTGGAAATGATTACTTGCAGGAAAAGAATTGCTTTCGTTTCTCAGCAGACTTTTGCACCGGGGGATGGAGGCTGCATTTCACAATGTTAGGAGGGAGGTGTTCCCTATGTTACATGTACGTTATGGTGCTCTGGTTTCCTATCTTGGCTCATTTATGACCTCAGGGCCATGCTGGGTATGCCCCAGCCCGCTGCTTCGCACCTTAACCAGCAGTCAAACAGCTGTAATTATAGCTGAAGAAGATATATCAGGAAAGACCTTTGTCATGGAGACATCACAGCATCTGTTGTAACTGGAATGTTTTCAATCTCGCTCTTTCATTGGCTCTTTCCTTCATGGGTCATGCTGTTCATTGGCTGGAACTTCATTTACAGTGTGAGGCTGAAAGCTCACTGCTTTGATTTGTCAGCCTTGTTCTCCAGCTCTCTCCTTTAAATGGCCTGATATGACGTGTTTCTCAGATAACTGAAGAAGCTACCCTGTCAGTCTGACACACTCCCCTCAGCTCTGTTGGTGTACCTGAACATCCATCTCCACAACCACTGATAAAATACAGTAGTGTTTGCCAACCTGGTCCTCAGGGAGCCACAGTCAGTCCATGTTCCTCTGAGCTCCCTGACAGACAGGACTGTCTGCGGTCCCCCAAGGACTGCATTGGGAAACACTGCAGTACAGAGTCACAGTGAGCCTGGAGCCTAACTGCAGGAAGTGCCGGGCAGAGCACCACCTGGATGGAATTCCAGTGTATTGCAGTGCACATACTGGCACATTAAATCTCACATTTGCAGAGCTTGGAAAGCAAAACCACTCTGCCTGATTCCACAAGAGATTAACTAGATTCTAATTTGTATTTGACTGATCTGATGTTTTTGTCCAAAATGAAGCAGATCGCAATTGACCACTGTATGCTGGAAATGTATCAATTGAAATGAGCTACCAGCGATTGGCCAGTGAGGATAACAATATACATAGAAACTTTTTGAGCGATGTTACTGGGCAGTGTTGCTGACCAGTGTTGCTCGGGTATTATCCCTTTGATGTAAGGCAACAAATTTCTATTTGAAAAACCTTGATTGGCACTTTTGGTGATCATCTGGATCCAGATAAGTTGCCCCTCGTCTCGTCTGGTTGGCAGCTGCCTGGCAGCATTACTCAAAAAGTCCCCCCGTGTGTCATTACCTTAACACCTTGCTATGAGACTGGAGTTTCGAATTTTGTTCGGTTTGTCTGCGACTGAGGACTTGTTTCCGGTGTGTTCTCATGCAAATGGTGGCTGGTCTACTCTTGACCATCAGGTCCTCTTGTCCTAGTGGGTAATGACAGTCAGAGTTTACTAGGAAAAATGCAGAGTTACAAAAGAAAGCAGAGGATGCAGGGACGACAGAATGGGAAAGGTGGACGACTCGGTGTATGGCTGTGTCTGCAATATACAGGAAGCCCCGCCCACCTCGTCAAATACAATCCCACTGAATTGGCCCAAGTTCCAGTTTCCTCCTCGCAACCTGGAACACAGGGGAAAAAAACCCGATGATCACGCGACACCAAACACTCCTCCCCCTTCTCTATTCTGGAACGTTCCACATGTGACTCAAGCCCCCCACCCCCCAAAACCAGCTGATCCCGGTTAACTGGAAGGCAGGCATAAAAGGGGAGCCACCGTCCATCTGCTGGCTCATTACAGGCACATTTATAATTTTTCAGCTATGGTATATGTTGACTGTAAGTGGGACTGCATTGAAATCTTGCCGTCATGGTCCGATGAACTCTTGAACCGTTTCATTGGCTGTGAGTAACCCCACCAGCCCTGTGTTAAAGTAATGTGACCGTTGCCGCATGCCGCTGCTCGTCTGCGTCACATGGCCGGCTCCAATCCACACTGCCCTCTCAGAGGCACTGTACTAGCCCCCCGTCTTTTGTTGACCGCCCTTAGTCAGTGTGCCGTTTAAAAACGTCAAGGAATTTATTACGGAACTTTTTCTTTTCGGTGGAACTGGCTCGTTCATAAACAGGCAAGTTTTCCTGTTAGCTTGTACTAAGAGTAGCGCCGTCCTCTTCAAAGGAGTCCAGTCAGTCCCTCATCCAGTACAGCTAGCGATGCCAGTTAATAATAGCCTCATGTCTGTGTCAAAAACCAGGGTGGGGAGCAAGTCTGATGTGGAGGAACGGACCTTTTGGCACAGCCCAGTCAGCCACTGCAGCCAGTCCCACCCTTATGCATCAACAGGTGTGCAGCTAGACACTTCCCAGAAGAGAGCTGTTATCTGTTATGCAAATTTCAGTTCCGGAAAATGTTTTCAATCTATCAACAGTGTAATGTTTTTGTGTTTGAATAAAGAAATCCAGGCCTCTTCCTTGTTGCATACTTTGATTTTCCTGACTAGGAAAGTCATGCTGGCAGGTTAATTTATTGTTTAGGAAAGGAGCAGAGTGTTTCCCAAATGCAGAGACGCTAACTGCTACTCCACTCGAGCCTCTCCTGGAAATGGGTCTGTTGCTCTTTTTCCATGGAAACCACCATGTTCCCAGAGGAGTGGGGTAAAAGTCTATCTGAAAAGATTTTTTTTTTTTTTTTGTTTTGTTGTGAGTTATTATGATGATTATTGCTGTCCTGGGACTGTGGCCAAGAGCACTCTCACATATCTCTGAAAGAATTTATTATAATCAAAACAAAAGTAGGAGCTGTCAATCATATGAAGTGACCCCTGAAATTTAAGTGCACGGGGAAGGAATCTGTTGTCAGCTGAAGTTTTGAAATCTTCATCTTTTATTGACACGCAAAACAAAGGAAGGAGCATGTGTTCCTTTTGCAGAGACATATGATAACGGTAGATAGCACTCTGGTTTTCCTTCTATAGAAGGTTACCAGATCGTTTTGAATCCAAACAGACACTTTTGGTTATTTTATCAGACTGTTGTCGCCCCTCGTTTTGGCACACACCTAATGATTTAGTGTACAGTGATATTATTACTTTGACCTAGCCACTGAAGATGTCTTCTGAAGTTCTGACCGTGCGTGAATGTTCTGCTTGATGACGGAGGAGTCGGGCCCATACTGAAGGCTCGGTGACGTGCATCCACGCTGACTCCATGCCAACGTTTGGGAGTCTGGGCCGCTGCAAGCCCAGCGCCTGCTAAGATAGGAGAACAAAACAGGAGAGCAAACTTTTTCTGATTCCACATTTCAGCTCTACGTGAAACCTTACCGCTTTGCAGCACCTCTGCTTGGCTGTTTTTAACTAACAGCCCTTTGTTATGCTTGCGTGACAGTGTGGCCTCCTCCCTGCCTGTACGTCCCAGGGGCTCTGGTCTGTCAGAGGTGGGAAGCATGTTTATGGAGTTTCAGTGTTCTGCTGTGAGAGAGGCCATATGGAAAGCTGTTAAGGGTACAACGCCCGCCAGTCTGTTGTGCATACGATGGAGGTGGAAACTGCTTTCCATCAAGCGCGTGAAACAATTTCCCTTTGTTTACTTTTATTAGAATGATGCTGTTTTTGTTCATGTGGCCGGAGTAGCTGTGTAATAGGAATATCTACGTGCGATGGGACTATTCCCTTTGAAAATACAACCCACCTTGGTGTTTCCACAAAAACGTTCCAGCCCCCTGCCATGTGGAACGTTGCTTCTGTGTGGGATAATGCATAGTCCTCATGCTGACATTACGTGCAGGTGTGACCTGACAAGGTAGAGGACCCCTTAACTCTGGTGACAAGCACGCATGCAGAGGTCCTTCAGCCTAACCCAGAATGCCTGAACCACATAACAATATGCTGACCACTCTCAGCCCTCTGTCCGTGCTCAAGGAAGCAGATTACTCTATACTACTGTCACTGGATTGACCTACAAAATGTTCTTTCCAGTTGGCTTCAGAGGCAGCTTTGCTGTCAGCCAGACTGGTAAATATACTAGGGCATAACTGGGCCAGGGCTTGTAGTCAGCCCAGCATCTGTGATGTTTAGAGTGATGAGTTGACACATTTTATATTTAATACATTTGTTGTTTTTAATTTCGTGAATGCAAACACAGGTGCAGCACAGCCTGTGGAAACTGTATATATTTCTCTTACCTTGTATATATTCATACTTTTACAAATATGAATGGACGACAGCTATTCAGTTCAACAGTCGAGTGTGTTTTCATTAAGGGAATTTCATTTCTGAGCAACGTCTGGGTCACTTGCCCTCCCCTGCCTGCTCTTTCTAAGAAGAATAAAATGCTTTCATGTAAAGAAATACAGAACATATTTCACATTTATAAGATTTTCAGTTTTACAAATTGAAAACACCAGAGCCTTATTTGAGCAAATCTGTGAGATGTGACTCATAAGCAGAGTCTCAAACAGAAAATGATGATTGTTATAAATACTCACTCCCCTATTTATGGGTAAGAGGCACTCTATGCCGGTACTAATTCAACAGAGTATTAGATTTGCACTTGGCTTCCTAGAGCAGGTGTGTATGGTGAGTGGTGTTTACAATACAAGCATACCCACACCCGTGGGTGGGGAAACATCCCTCACATGCGCATCTATGTAGTTTGAGTCACTTAGTATGAACGATTGTTAAACTTTAAACTTTTATCCCCCCCCCCAAAAAAAAAAAAAAGAAAAACTAGGTTTGTAGCCTCCTACACCAAAAACGTTTATTGGAAATTGAATTTGAGGAAAGCGAAACCGTAGTTGCGGTCTGTGCCCTGTGAATCCTCAAAGGCTCAATGGGGGTTCTTACGCCGAAGTCCGTCGGTAAACGCCAAGCCACGTGGGATTAAAGGCTGCGTGTCGTTCCTAAATGCCACCTAATTCCCATGGTGCTCGGATCCACCGCTAGGTGGCGACAAGAGACCGTGGAGAAATGAGCTGCACTTGTTTTTTTCTCCGCTGCGTTCCCACTGTGGAGAGGGGAGCGGACCGTCTAGACGCATCGAAGCTACTTCGGATTGATGTAACTGGGCAGGAATCTGGCAGACACTGACTCATGGGCGGACCGGGACGGTTTTGGGTCTCGTCTGAAAAACAAGCTTAAGGAAACCACCTTTCTGGTGGAGGAGCGGACAGCCGTCTAGATTCCAAACAGATTCAAAATTATCCTCCTTTTTCTGTTTAAATTCCACTGAATTGAGAGATTTCCTGCACGGACTGTTTATTAGACTGCTGCAGCCACGCCCCCCCGATTTTATTTATTTTAATTTTATGTTCTATTAGGTTGCCCCCATGGGGCCAGACGCGGCTTTCAGGTAGTCAATGTATATTCTGCGTATGCATATGTACTACGTGAATGCTTTTAAAATAAAAGCTTCGGCTCTCCCGAGAAGGTTCTGGAAGCAGCTGTGTCAGCGAGCCCCAGTCACTATTCTCCCGCCTCTGTGCAACTAGTAACCGTGTCTCCACGCGCCCCCCTCCCCCTTGCCGCGAGGCCCGGCAGCCTTTCCCGCCCGCCGTACGCGCCTCAGTCAGCCCGCGCGAGAGGCTGAGTCATGGCGCGGCGCAGGGGTTCACCTAGAGGACTTCCGCCGTGAGTCAGGAACCGGGCCGCTCACTCCCTTTCTCCCTCCCTCTCTCTACATTTTCACGGGTTTGCCGCTTAATGGGAGCCGTGTCGCAGGAGCTAATGCCGCACTTAGTCATACTCGGCGCAGATCGAAACCGCGGCTGCAAAAAAGCACTTGGCGCAGAGCAGGTATAATTAGATACGTTAAAGAGAAATGATTTACAAATGACACCATTTATGTGTGTGTGTGTGTGTGTGTGTGTGTGTGTATACACATAAGAAATTACCGTGCATTTTAACTTTTATACCCTAATGAAGTGGGAATTAGCATATTAAGTTTAAAATGCACGGTAATTTCTTGTCATATCCGCCCAAACCTACATAGAATACGCATTTGCGTTTCTACAACAATCGACTGCAGCGTGTTTCGCTTATAAAGGTGGAGGCGTACTTGCATACCAGTTATGTGCATCCCTGTGTGTATATAAAAATGTTACATGAGCACCACTAAACCACTTGACCCTGTTCATGATAAGCCTTGGAAGATTGCTGTATATATATACATATCGCACATGAATGTACGTGTGTACATGTCTGAATGATATCTGTTTTATGCTGGCCTCTGGCATGTTGAAAAGAACAGTCTGATGAAATGTTGAAACTCCTTTTTGCTTGTCAGTTGTTGTGTCACTTTCGAGGGGCCGTGGGATTAGAGCGGGGTTGTCCTTGAGGGCAGCTGGGAGTCTGGAGGGGAGTGCCCGTGTTGCAGAATTTGCCTCTTCCTCTGTATTATTTGCATGGTAGCCTCCAGCACAGACTGTGGTTTGCATGTGTGGGTGATTCCCTCTGCATGCCGCTGCTTGCAACCTGGACTTGCACAGCCGAAACTAGCCTTTTATGACCCCCATCCAGTTATTTCAGTGATTTTTGTCCTCTGCTTTGTGTCCAGCGAATGCATCATCTCCTGGCAGTCAGCCCCACTCCCTGTCCACTCGCATGTTATTTTTCTTTGAATTTCTTTAGGTTTTTGTCTTTAAGTGGGAATGAGTAAGGGTGTAATAGTAGTATCATCCTTCCCCACGTAGCTCTCCTCTCTTCTCCAGCAGTCTCTGCTCTCTGCTTCACTCGCCCTCCCACGCTTCCACCCACGTGCATGAGCTTGTATGTGTGCGAGTGTGTGTCTCTATGTATTCCTTTTGTTGTCTAAGAGCCCACCTGTACACTACTCCTCTGCCACCTCCTCCCCCCCACCCCATGTACCGGTCCTCATAGGGAGTGCGTGAGCACCATTGTGTCACTCTCACCACTGACCTTTGAATCTGTTTTACCAGTGTGCCGTGCACTTCAGACAGAATTTTGCAGGAAAAAAATGGTTGTGTTCTCATAGTTCAGAAACCCAGCAGGCTAATAGGTCCTTCTGCAATTGTTCTCAAATACGTTTCGCTATAACAGCTAGTCTCTTTCCCCTGTGTCGGTTCCCTCTTCCGCTAAACAACCCCGTTTGCAAAAAGTTGGCACACTCTGTAATATAAACAGAATTCAATGATTTGCAAATCATATAAACCCCACATTTGTTTGAAAATAGAACACAGACGACATCGAAATTTGAAGATGATAATTTTTTATTGTATCGGGACAAATATGATGCCAGCAACACATTTCAAGAAGTTGGGACATGGGCAACAAAAGACTGGCTATCGTGTAACGCTAAAATAAAACACCTGGTTGAATATCTCGCAATTAGCGTTATTGGCAACAGCTTAGTAAGATGATTGGATATAAAAAGAGCTTCCCAGACAGGCAGACTGTGAAAGACTGCATGGGCAAATAGTGCAGCCATTTAAGAATAATGACCTTCAAAGTAAAATTGCAAAGAATTTGAGAATTTTATTATCTACAGGTACATAGTATCATTAAAAAATTCAGAGAATCCGGAGAAATTTCTGTATGCAAAGGACATGTGTGAAAACCAATATTGGATAGCCGTGATCTTTGGATCCGCAGGTGGCACTGCCTTCAGAACAGAAACGATTCTGTTGTGGAAATCACCTCATGGGCTCTGGAACACTTCCGAAAACCATTGCCTGTGAACACAGTTCATTGCTGCATCCAAAATGCAGGATGAAACTCTAGATGCATTTTCTTCTTAGCATGGTAAACATGATCCAGAAACGGCACCGACTTCTCTGGCCCAAGCTTTGGAAAACTGGCCTGTGGACTAACAAATCAGAATTCTTTTTGGGAATCATGGACGCCACATCCTCCAGGCTAAAGAGGAGAGGGACCATCCAGATTGTTGTCAGCGGAC
>JAABNX020000038.1:21806673-21831439 GCA_015163995.2 Mormyrus lacerda
TGTGTGTGTGTGTGTGTGTGTGTGTGTGTGTGTCAAAACGAGGAGAGCAAGATGAGATTTGCAAAAGCTAAAGAATGTACCTGTACTTGTACAAACAGTAAATAGAGCTGTTTCGTCATCTCTTTTAAGCACATACTGTTCAGTGTGGTACATAAGTTTGTTTTACAGGTTGTTTCAGTTGCTGCATTTCACCTGCGTTACCGTAATTATGAGTAATATATGTAGTTATCTCCAAATTACCCTTCGCTAGATCAGTGTTATTTGTGGCTGAGTCCCTTAGTGCTGATTAGAATGAAAAGTGTCCTTTGGTGCTATTAGTGGTTATTATCCTGATAAAAAAAAACAGAGTTGTCTGAAGTCTGGTAGTTGCATCTGAACATTCTAGTTAATCTTTTAAGTTTAATGTTACATTGTATTATGTCAGCTTAGCAAGCTGCATCTCATTTTTGCCTTTGCAGACTGGTTTCACGTCGCAAATCGTGGAGATTCCCACTCGGGCTCAGTATTGGAATGCTGGCCTGCACGCTGCTTTTAATTTCTGCAAGTTGTGCTACGCCTGGTTACTGTGTGATCCCTCCCTGTGTTTCTTGGATGTTCTTTGCTTCTAAGGGGTGTTGCCACCCTGATTGACACGCGCGTCAGTATTGGGGATAAAAGCTAGAGAGACTTGGAGTGATTAGGTACGTCACCTGATTTGCTTAAATCAGCAAAAAAAAAACTTTCTGGGGCTTAGTTGACAAACTTGTGTTTTCGTCGCCATGGTGCTCCTGTGCATATTGATGAAAGATACCAGGGCCAAGCTGAGTGTGGTGTCGGAACTGTGCAGGCCCTCGTTAGCTGGATCAGCCCCAGGGTCACCAGGCTGTCAGCTGATCTTCCTGGGGGGCCGGGTTCCCACATTCTCACCTTGGGATTTTCACCCGCTCCCCCCCCCCCATCACCCCTAGTTAAGGTCAATGTCCTTTAATGCGTATTTCTGCCCTTTTCAGTGTCCTGTCTGCATTTGTAACATCCGTGTAACATTGCGTGCGTGCACCTGTGTACATGTTCTGTTTTTCTACACTTGTGAGGTCATTACAAGCATAACTCATGAGAAATTGACCTTGCAGTGGGAGGCCATCCATACCCCCCTTTTAATGGGCCATTGCTGTTTGTGTGTGTGTGTGTGTTTGTATTAAGCAAACTAAAAGAGCAGAGAAGGGTTGAAACTTCTGTCTTCTTGCCCTCCTCTCCCAGTGTTTTGCTTCTGCTGTTTGTCATTCACCATCCCCTGATTTTCAGCGGGAAGTCCCCTCATGAGTGAGTGTACAGGGATCTTACAGGCACGTGCCTCTGCAAGCCCCCCGCCCCCACACACCGTGCCCTCTCTCATGCCCTGTCCGTGAGGTGTGAGTCCCAGGGGGCCATGCTCCTACCCCGAGTCCACGCAGCGGCTGTTAGGTCTGACACCTGCCCCCTGGTCTTGGCCTCTGTTCCCATGGCTGGCAGGCCCCCCACGACCCCAGCATTTGGGGGTAAAGAAACGGTCACCCTCCAAATCTGAAAAGCAGACGTGCTGGGGAGTGCTGTGCCTCTCACACCTCTTGCTGTAACCGAACATCAAGCATGCCTCATGTGCTTTTTACATCCTAAACTGTAGTAGGTGTCATATTGTCCCTGTGGCCCTTCTCTTCATCATCAACAATTTAGAATAATTTATGTAATATAGTGTTAATGATGTTTCAAAATCTGTACGTCTGCTGTCCTTTTTTTATTTTTTGAATATATATCAATTACTGGAAGCAGTCAGGAAGTGCTGTGTGTGCTACAGAGCTCTTAAATATATCTGCTGTCTTGCATTTTGTGTCTCCAGGCTTTTTTAAACAAGGTTTCAAGTTATGACCTTTTTGCTGAGACGCCAGCAAAAATAGGTCTAGTATTTACTGGCTCTGATAGATAAAAACGTATCCTCCCTCACACCAGAAATGTGCTGTTTTGGACAGCACTCGATCGGGCCCATGTGATCTCTCACTTGATCGGCCCCTTATCTTCCCAAAGGCTTTGGTCAGGTGTCATCGTTTGCACATGGAGCGAAGCCAGGTGACCCTCTTAAGAACTGATTCTGGTGTCATTCATGAACAGCTGACTGTATTTTAATGACTGAATGATATGGACCTGTTCTGCACAGGCCCTGTCAAATAAGCTCAGGCTTCATCTTAAATGCAAAATGCTAAGAAATGCCAGGCAAATAATTCACAGTAATGGCATCTCTCCTTGAATCACATGACCAACATGATTTAATGCTCTTAGGTTCCCGTGAATGTCGGAGGGTTTCTCTGGGGACAAAGCATGTACGCAGTCTGCGTTCAAGGCCCTGGTAGAGTCTCCTACGTAGGCAGTGGCCTTTAAAAAACCACTGAGAAACAAAACAAAAACAGGATTTCTGGGACTGACTCTTGTCTTTTGAAGGATGTGACACATGACTTGGAGTCCTAGAAACAACCCAACTGGAGGCTTGGTTTAGGAGCAGTTTGACATTCAAATCTAAGACTGTTTTGGGACTTGTTTACTTCTCTGCGGGGCCTTAAATTCACAAAGGCTACAGACACCAGGAGAGGGCTAGGCTCAGGTCTCCCCCTTATTCTGTGCTGTCTTCAAGTCCCGTTCTTAACATGTCGTCTTTTTATTAATTCGTCAGTATGTGGCAATTTTGAAATCTGCTGCCAAAAGAATGACTTGCAGTGCATGGTTTGGTACAGTCATGTGTCTGATGCTTTATGTATCAGCAGTCCGTGGTTCAGTCCTGTACTGTGTCTTGGTCAAAGTGTGCAGTTCTATAGTTAAAACACAACTGCATAGAATGGCAATGCAGTTTGGGAATGAGTTGAAGAGCTTTTTAGATGTATAAGGCACAGTGAAATAGAATTTGCTGTTTCTAGCCCCTAAATGCCATAAAAAGTGTTAATGTCAGCACTCCTGTTAATCTGTTCTCTGTGTGGTATTTCACACAGGCAGCCAATGGCTTCTAGCGCTCACTGTGAATTCAAATACCATGTCTTTTTCCTTCCGTGTATTGGCTGTTGTGCTGATTTTAACATCACTGTTTTCAGTAAAAAAATACTGTTAAAGATTTTAATTAACTTTAAATGCATGATTATATTGCCTCCAAATGACCATTTTTCTCACACATAGCCTGGAACCGTGTGGCGTAATTTAAGTCTCGTTCTTCGGTGTGAACCCAGGGTGTAAAATCTCGCGATTTTGGGAATGGGGGGTTGGAGTGTTTCACACCTGTGCAGCTGAGATGCTGGGGGGGGGGCTAGGGATCAGTGGGGTCAGGGTGAGGTGTAGGGTAGGTAGTAGGCCAGCCATGGGACAGGCAGTTTTATTTATTTGTTTTGGAAAGTTCATTCATGTGAACATTCTTGGTTCTCTGTACCAGGATGCAGGTGTGAAAACTTGTTTAAACACCAGTTTGTTGTTCTCCATCAGCAGATCTGATCCACTGGTATGGAAATTGAAACAAGGAACTGTACAGGGGGCTTCCTAGTTCGGTTATTAACAGCATTATGCCATATAAGTAGATCTTAATTAAAATAGTAATTAAATCTTTAATCTTTTATGTTCATGTAATTTTAGTAGAAGATGCACATTGTGTAAATTGTTTTTTCTCAAACGTTTGAATGTGTGGAATCAACACACTGTACATTATTACATTATCGCATGTGTCGTTTTAATGTTAATACCCCTGGGAAGCTGAGTTATCATAACGTGTGACTTTTAAGGGCGTTTTGTGATCTTTACAAGCTGCTTGTTTTTAAGGCAAAGCACGTCCTAAAGAGGACATACTGACCCTTGTGACAGTCACTCGGCGGTCATAACAGTGTAAGGGAGTGTCCCTCTGAGTGTCCTGATCCGTTTTTAGACAGGCCTCTTGTACTGTACATGAGCGATGCTCTTACGCTTCTTATTGTCCAGTGGGTTCTTTGTGGTTCTGCTGCTGCCTAAATCCAGGCCTAGAGATTATTTCTTTTGAAGAGGCCTAGTATTGTGAATTATTCCCAAGTCATCATCCAGTATTAAGTCCCTGTTTTAACCAAATGTGATTTGCTAGGGGAGGGGCCTCCCTGTTTTAGCGCTGATATACTCCAATATCCCAGGGAGGGGGTGCCTTCCTCTTTGTTCCACATGACACCTGTGAGAGAGCCAGCCAGCCACTTACACTACACTGGGAAGGACTTTGCCTTGTCTTGTGCAGTGTCATATGTCTTGCTGTTATGCACACGGGCACAAGTTCAGCATGGCCCACTTGACTGGTTCTGCCTTCTGTGTCCCTGCCCTGGGCCAGAGAACAATTAGTTGGACTTTGGCACGGTACCGATGTAGTGTGATCGCTAGCCGTGCTCAAGTACGGAACAGAGACATGACCACAATGATATGATTGACAGACGTATGTGCACAGGTACATTATATGTGAGGCGAACCTGGAAGAAACATTTTTTTCCCAAAATTGTATTGATAAAAAAATAGCGTGTAAGGGAAATATTGAGGGCCATGTTAGGAGAGGGGAGGTCAGTGTGGTTATGATTCATTTTGTAGGGATTTTGAGAGGGTGCTGTGCTGATGAATGGGGAAAAACACACACACACACACACACACACAATATGGTAAAACATTTCCACTGTAAAAAAAGAAAATCGCGAACTGATAGATGTAAGCGCCCATAAAGGTTACCACAGTTCCTTCTGCTTTCTTCCGATCATATGATCAATAAGCATAAAAAAACTTCCCACCCAGTGCATTATGTTTGAATATCTAACTGCTTAAAACACAGCATAGCATAATAACCTGTAGGTACAGATTCTAGTTTGATGATGTTAATTAGCATAGCCTGTTTGCCGTAATATTAGATCCTGCTATATTGCATAAAGCTTGATTTAAAGCTATGGAGATCACACTTAACTAAATGGCATTTTAGTGTCCCGTACAGCATGATGTGTGAAATTCTGACACAATTTCGTTTTTTGGCAGTGATTCAGACATGTTGAGTTTATGGTTCTAAATCAGTGATATGTAGCATTAGCAATGTCTGTAATAGTGTAATTACTAATGGTATTAAAGAAATGTAATATTGAGCAGCTTTCAGAAATGCGATACCTTTTCAGTACTGGTATCCCATGCAGCACTGGTCTGCACAAGCTCTGGAATATTCTTATTGGTGCAGCATGAATAGTTAAAAATCGCAGTGTTGCATTCTATGATAAATCTGTGTGTGGTCATCCCCAAAACGACCGTAAATAAGCCACAAAATAAGGATATTAATCGTGAATTCCATTATGCTATGCAACAGTTGCTTTCTTTCCTATGTTTCTTTCAACACAAAGAAGTTGCACAGTGATGCTGAAGGTGTGCTCAAACCAGCATTGTCAAGCAAAATGAGAGCACGGACCAACAGTGAAGTGGGGGGGGGGGCAGTTTTGCTTGTGCATGGTACGAGGCAACAGGGCCAAGTGTGAATTTGCCCTTAAAGCCGCGAGTCTGAGACTGACACATTTCTCATAAGCTTATTCAATAGGGGTCTGACCTTCAAATTGACATTTCTTGTAAGGATTATTTGTGGTTGATGACATCCTGCCTTCATTCAGAAATTCTTGTTCTGGTTCACCTTCCCCTGGTGCAACATTCGTAGATTACATTATTCCTGTAACGGGTCAATCATGATCAACAGCACTTCGCACTGTAAAAAAGGATAACGGCCACTGGAGAATTCAGTCTTATTCCTGTATCACTCTTCAGTTATTTTCTGAGGTATGGGAAACAATAAGCTGGTCGGGCTAGTGTTCGTGGGCGACCTGGTACTTGGAAATTATGCTCATAAGCAGTAGATAAGGATCTCCTCTACAAAACATGAAAATTGTGATTTAATAGTCTCAATGCTAAAGTTGAGTAACTGCCTTGAAACAGCTATGTATGTATATTTAAATAGTTTTTTTTCTTCAATAAAATTAGAGCCTGACTTATTTGTCCTGTATTAATTTCATCTGCGTGACTGAAGTCCCCTATGAGCCTTTGATTTTCCACCTATATTAGAAGTATTTGAAGTAATCTTTGTTCTGTAAAACGGACCAGTTGGAAATTAGTGGTAATGATTTGTTCTCACTGGCCTAAGTATGCCATGATTTTCCTGGCTGTAAAAAGCACCAGCTGGTGCAGATTAAAAAGGATTTAAAAAGTAGTGTCCGCATGCACTGCATTTAGACAAGATTTCTTATATTTTAAATTTGATAATCAAGAATCTGGGGGTTTCCCATCAATATGGGGGCCAGAGAAACACTTGTTTGCCTTCGTCTTCTGACTCAAAGGACACCTAGTGTCAAAACCAGAGTGCTTCTGATAAGAAGCCTGGAGTTCGCGGAGCTGAGCTGCCCATCGCCTCGGTGCCCTTTTTCATCAAAGTGACCCGACTGAGGCTCTCTGTTTGCTGGAAGTGTGCTCTCTGAATCAGAATGAAGAAGGGCTCTTCACTTAGAGAGGTGTCACCTTTGCTTTCACGGGTCTCAGCTACTCTCACTTTTTGTCACTGTTTCTCATTGTGTTGTCTAATCATTTTCGTACACAGATTAACAGTTGGTCAGTTTACTTAAACCACCAGAATCAGATCAGAGAAATTGACTCATGTGGTCATGTTTGTTTGTGGATGGAGTTTCCCTCCTTAACCACCACTTTGTGAGGACCGTGAGTTTCTGCGATCGGAGAGCTTTTTGCTGTATGCCTTGCCCCCTCTTTCTGGCAGCCTAAAGCAACAGACCCACTGCCCAACCCTAACCCTAACCCTGACCCCATCCTGTTTGCTGCTTCCTCCTTGATCTCTATGTGTATCTTTCCCTCCTTCCCATGCCCTTTCATTCTTAAATCACAGGCTCCTCCTCTCGCAATACACATCTCACACATATTTCCTGTCCAATTACAAAAGGGTGCCGTAGATCTGTTAATAAAGTTACAGCCTGCTGCACTTTGCTTGAATCCAGGGCCGTGCCGCACACCATTTCTACAACAATGTTAATTGGGTTTCACTAATATTACTCAGTCTTGTCTCCGACAGATCAGCAGTGGAATGTGTTGCTTTCACAGATGAGAGTTTGTCTTCAGGGCTGTTATGTAATTATAGTTTGAATGTATTCGATGGGCACATAGGATCTGGGAAACATTACTATGTAATTATTGCAGTTCGTCAGTTATTAGGCTACACCAGGATTTATATAGCCCAGATGCCAGCCGTGTTAGCTAAATGCAAACATTCTTAGTGCTGTCTGGTAGCATCTTGTCACTCTCCACTAGAGGCAGAATCCCCTTGCTATGGGTTGTCTAACTCAGGCTGCTGTGTTTAGGCACTTCCTCCACCTGAAACTTCTATAGCTCCTGCCCACTTGTGTGTGTCGTTTTCACACCGAACTGGTACTGGGACCTTTAGACTAAATAATCATGTAAATCATGTAAGAGACAAAAAGTTTGTAGATTAAACTTCACACAAAACTTCATATAAAACTGCACTGCCATACAAAAGTAATGGAGGACAAACGAGTCATTTTGTTAGTTATTTGTTAGTTGTAAATTGGACACAGCCTTTTATTTATATTTTCCTTATATGTCCCGTGCCATGTTTATGATTCTTATTAAATCTGGCCAGCAGATCAAACTTTTGTTTTCCCACAGAACAAAAAAAGATGGAACGTTATTCTGCTAATAAGCATTGGCAGGTTTCACCACTGGCACAAGCAATTTTGATGGTTAGTGATCAAATTTTCAGAAGCAAGCAAAAAAATGTGTCAATTGATGCATTAAGTGTAATTGGGGTACAAAAATAGTTCCATGTGCTTAATTATATTTATCTGTTCCATGTAACTTCCAAGTTAGCATCTGTGCTTGTGGTCAACCTGTCAGCAAGCTATAGCTGCAAGTGCCTCCGCAGTAGTTCATATTTGAATGGGAGGTACCTAGTCTGGAGTTAGGTACTAAAAAAGGGTTCTGGAACTGCCTCCAAGGAACTACAATCAGGCAGTTTCTGCAGTGTGAACATGACCAAAATTCCTGGTTCCAGAAAAAAGTTCTGCTGGTGTGAAAGCGCCTTCTGTGCGAGCCTGAGTTCTTATCAGATGTCTTTCCTTTATCATTAAACTTTGTTACACAGCTGACCAGCTGCCTCATCTTCTGTCAGTTATATCGACTGAAGATCCCCAGTGTCTTCATTGATTATAGAAACTGATACAGAAACTCCTAAACTAGGAGGGAATCTGAGTGATTTGGGTGAAGGTATGGAAACCCATCACTCCTACTACTTGATCAGAATGAAATCAGATCTGTTTCCGCCATACCTTTTGGAGCGTGTGCTATATTTACGCACAGATTGTACTGTTACAGATTGCGGAGAGGGAGACCTCGGCGTCTCATGGGACAGTCTCCGGAGTGACGAAAGCGCCTCTATAAAGAGAGACAGTGGGTGGCAGGGCGTTCACCAAAATCCCAGCAAACAATTATCAGCCCAAGAATTGGAGCAGAGAGTAGGCGGCTCGCAGTTCTCCTGCAACTAACTGGTATACTGTAGGACGGAAATGATCCAAAGGGGGGACTCTGCGCAGTGGAAGGGCATGCCCGTGCCAGGGAGCAGGGTGCGGAAATTTTGCTCAACCCAAGTCCATCGTGATTCCAGACCCAATTGGCCTTAGAATCGCATGCATGACCACCATGGTACCGTTCTGCTCTCGAATGCGGAAAGGAGCCTAAACGGTGGTCTGGTGTCGGAACTTGCAGCCGTGGAGAATGGAGGAGTAAATGTGAAGCAGTGGCCTTGAGCACTTTTCACAGTGTCCTCTTGTGGTAGTGGGTCTGCATCCGCTTTTCATCCTGCAGCTTGCAAACAGCCCCTGCTGTATAGTCTTCTTAATGACAACCCCCCCCCCCCCACTACCCACAAGCTTTTTAAACAGCCATGCAGAGTTGTTAACGCATGCCAGCGAGTAGGCGGGGCTGTGTTAACAGCCGCAGGAGGAGAGATGCCGCGGCGCTAGCAAGTTTCCCCTGGCAGTGACGGTAGGGTGGGCCTTTGTGCCGCGCTGCTGACGTCAGCGCTGTCACTCTCACCAAGGAGGTGGGCAGCGTAGAATTAGTCTTCTGGCATGTACAGTCATCACAACCCCTGCCCCCCACCCGCACCTTCCTCGAGGCTACAGTCAGTGCGTACAAAGGTCCAGCTTCGTACTCCATGGGGTGCCGCCATGCATCCGAGTTCCCCACGTTCTGCCAACCGTTGTTATGCACAAACTGGAAAACATCTGCAGGGTGTGTATGTGTGTCTGTGTGTGTGTGTATGTGTGTCTGTGTGTGTGTGTATGTGTGTCTGTGTGTGTGTGTATGTGTGTCTGTGTGTGTGTGTGTGTGTATATTGCACAGATGTATTGAATGTTTTTTAACAGCATACATGCTCTCTTCGAACTTCCCCCTCCCATAGTTTTGTTTGATGTTCAGTCTCTCCCATGCCCCCCCTAACGTCCCCTATTCATCATGTATTCATCAGTTCCCTCCAACCCCACGCTGCTGAGCCCCATGTCGGGTTTTTGCATCATCCTTGTGTGCAAGATCCTAAATGAGGCATCCGTTAAATTAACTGCAGCTCCGGACTCTATCACATGCACACATGTGTCATGTTACTGTCGCAGATCCCGCGCCACATCCCGAGCTGGTTAGTGACCAAAATGAGGCCAGTCTTTGTTTACCCGGAATTTGGGAAGCGGAGGGAGCGGATCTGGAGAAGAGAACCTTGTTTGAGGAAGGAGAAAGAACTTCATGGGAGGAATTTTAATGGTTTTACAGCACTGTGTGCATGTGAGAGACAGCATGCGGTAGCTTGGTCCGATTGCAGCCTGGGGTTGTTTCCTTGCCTTAGCCTGTCCTGTGTAGCCCTTAGCAGACTCCTAGCTTTGCTGAGTAGCAAACACTGGGAATTACTCTGCACTGCTGCCTGTGCCATCAGGCCAGATGACTTGAGTGCACCTTGCAGGTCGCAGTTTCGGTGGTCGACGGGCGCCGATCCAGGCACCGTCAGCCCTCTGGCGGCTTTTCGCAATCCGCGGAGGCGGAGCGTGGGGGGGGGGCTTCTGTCACAGTGACGCCACTCACAGCTGAGGGGGATTGCCTGACGCGTGGGCGCAAAGCTGCCTCACACTGTTTGGTTAGAGAACCGCTCCCGTGGTCTAATCAGACGTCGCGGGTGCACCTCGCCCACAAGCGTGTCCCCCACCCCCCTGTGTGGGTTTTTTGACCAATGACAGCGAGCGGAGAGGAATTCCTCGGTTGTGCTTTTCTGATTCCGTCATACAGTACGCTTCACACTGTGGAAAGGGTAGTGTTGCGGTGCTTTCCCTTCGGCGGGGGCGTCACTGTCCCTGTCTTTACACCCTCAGCGTCACTTGCACTAAACAGAGTTCACTAGCCAAGTGTCATCAAAGGCTAATGATGTCATGGATTGCCTGAGGATCGCAGTCCTTCAGTGAGCAGTTTTCCCCATATAAGGGAGAACAGGCCCTGTGGGTGCTTTATGTAAATATCACTGATTAGTGGAGATCCTGCAGCAGCATTACACTATTGGGGTGGGGGTGGGCTGCCATCTTAAGGTTCGCTTTCCTGGGAGTCTGTCACTGTGGCACCCCCAACCTACATCAGCCTCTCCCTTCACCCATGGCTTCCCATGACCTTTCGCTCCTTCCCAGCCTTGCCATACCCCTGGCCCACTGCCAGAACTTGCACAGTAAAACCTTGGTCAGGCTTCAGTGAAATAAGCGTTTGATTTTTCCAAGTGACAGTTATCTGCAGCCTATAGGGCATCACACATCACTTGCCGCCATGCTGGTGATCAGGTAGCCTTTGTTTCCCTCCATAAATGTTTCCCTATACAGTCATGCGAACCCAGTGCACCATATATGTCCGTCACTGATCCTCCCACTTCCTGCTCTAGTTCCTCCTCTGCCCATATATGGTTATTTTTAATTTTTTTTGCACAGTTGGGTGAAGGTGGTTCGTCATGGAGCTTCCCTCCCACATCCTCCTCCTGTAATTCTCTCTCTCTCTTTCTCTCTCTCTCTCGCGCTCTCTTTTGCCTTGCGGTGCCTGCCTCTGCACTGAATAAATGATAATGATGATGTCTGCCTATCACCTAGACCCTCTGCATACTCCACTCAAAGTAGGTCGAGGGTCTGCTTGTGTCATAAGATTACCCCTCGAGTGCATAAGTGGTTCTGAATAACACTTTACCTGACATTGATACTTGGGGACCCACACTGTCACCCCTTCTAGCATGTAATGTAAATGCATATCGCATCGCCAGCCTCTGAAAAATGGACATCCTGAGTCACGCTGTATACCAGGGACAGATGGGTAGAAAGTGGAGCTGGAGGCCTTGTTGTATCTGCGCTTTTCCACCGCAACGATCGCACTGGTCCACTCACTCCCTGCAGCGCCCCCCTCAGGCGCACTCCTGTCCCAGCCAGGCAGCAGTGGGCATTCTGGGTGGAGGGCAGGGCCACTGGTGTGACACTGCACTTCACCCTCTGATATGTCTCCTTGGCTCTTGTGTAGAGTGTAAAAGCAGGTCAGAGCATTGCAGGATGCCGACGTTCACATCGCTCTGCTTCCCCTGTTGTGCTTCGTTGCATGGTGAGAAAAGCTGCTAGACCAGAGTTCCCCAATTCCAGTCCTAGGGGCCCAGAATCCAGCACAGATTTTCCTGTTCAGTCACACTTGCTGAACCTGGTAATTAGCTGATATAGGTGTGTATCAGCAGGGAAATCCGCAAACTCTGTTGGATCCTGGCCATTTGGGACCAGAATTGGGGAATACTGTGGTACACTCATGGACAGAGGTGAATAGTTCAGGTCCAGAAATTAAAAATTCGGACAATAAATAAGATTTTGTTTCAACCAACCAGTTGAGTATAAAGTGACTGTCACAGAGTACTCAGCTGATTGGTTAAAAAAAATTGGTCTGGATTCTCACTTTCTGAACTATCCATCTCTGTTTATGGAGAAGAGAAGGCTGGTTTTGATCCCAAAAGGAGGGTTAGCCGTCATACTGGGGACTGCATGGCTCTCTCCAGCCTGGTTTCCACTGGGGGCGCGTAAATCTCCTGTGCCTCTCGAAATGCCCGTGCTGAGGCGTGCTTCTAACGGCGGCCCTCGGCATCGCCCTGCGGCAGAATCGGCCGTCCCCCCGCTGGGCCTGAGAAAGAGCCATTGTTGGCTGGCTCACAGAGGAGCGTTGTGGCATCGCAGTCTGGGGCGGGAGCAGAGAAAACCACGCTTCCCAGAGCCACAGTCAGGCTAGCAGGAGGTGTCATACAGGGGAAAACAAATCAGTGATGGAGGAGGCGGGGGTGCACTACTCCCACTGCATTCGGTGGAACTGGGCCAAAGCAAACAGTGTCTTTCTCAGTAAATAATCAAATGTTCTGCCTATGTTCAATATTACAGTCTCACCCTGGGACTGTATGAAAGGTATCGTAGTGCATGGAGGAGGTTGTCTGGGTACGTCTGTGAGGTAACGATGTCTCCTGCTTTTCCGTTGTTCCGCAGGAGGCGTCGACCAGGTGTTGACTACCAGAGCAGAAAGTGGGAGCAAGGCATTTTATATTGATGTAAGTATTTGACAAACAATTTGCCATCATCTTTGAGCAGCTTTTTCCTTACTCCTGCCACCTTCTGGCTGTGTGCTGTTCAAGTAGTTATGCAAACGTGGCACACACTGGCATCTGCCAAGGTTTTGTGGAAGGGTGTGTGCATTTCTTGTGTGCGTGTGTGTCAGTGCTGATGTGGGAGTGTATGTTCTCAAATCTAATTGTCAGGCTTGAAAGATCCTGTTCCCTTTTGTCAGCCTGGACAGCATCCAGGCAGGACGGCACATGCAGTACACTTCTTTGTGGCTACTAATCGAATAAACATGCTGTTTTGTTTATTTATTTTCTTGTGCCTGCTGATGGCTATGCAGAGCAGCAGTGTCAACCTACCCACTCCAGCCCCAGCTCCCGGCACGCCCAGCTGTGTCAGCGTCGCGTAAATCAGCTGCTCTGGGACAATTAAATCCTCAGCTCCAGTGTGAAAAACCGAGCTGGCAAACGTTGCTGTGGGAACCAGCCCGGACGGCACCGGACACAAGCTCCAGCCTGCACGCGCTGGCGGGCAGGCGGGGGGAGGGGGGGGGTCATAAGTTTGCAGTGGGCAGCTCTGAGGTCAAGAGACTTCGCTGGTTAGCATGAGGGGGTGTGGAAAGAGCCTCGCCATAGCCTTGAGGAACATGTGTAACTTGGATAGTTTAGATTAAGTATCCTGCTGCATAATAATGTGCGATGTTCAGAAAGGACGTTGTGGGCGAAGTTCAGGACAGGGAGCGCTTACCCTCGCCTACCAAGGTGCAGATTCAGAGCAGAGAGATCTCTGCGTCAGCCGGGCCAGCATATCTGTCCCCCAAGGCTGCCCCGCAGGGATACGGCGCCGGACGGCCTGGGCCCAGTCTGTCCTCATGTCTGACGTCCTGCAACTTTTTATCGATGCCACTGTGGGCGCTACAGCTGGGAACTTCACTTGAAATTAGTGCACCAATTATGCAAAGTCTGCCGCCAGAAGAGGGTCCGACCAGGTAGATAAGCATGAAGTGAGGCATGTGCACGTTTTTAGTCTTCATTACAATCCCAGATTTACATTTGATGATTTCGCATCATGTCACCGGGAAAACCTGCCAGCTCCCCACACACAGAGCAAGGGTGGGGCTTGAACCCCCAGCCCTGGAAGTGTGAGGTAACCATGTTCCTCACTGTGCCACCCTTGTACGTGAGCCCATTTTCAGGTTTTTCCCAATGAGATGCAGAAATTTAATTTCATGTTGTTATGGTCAGAAAGGTCAGCTTTCCTTTACTTTTCACTGTGCACGGCTTTTTCTCACTGTGTAGGAATGAGTTAAGCATCTCTGCCTCCCTAGATTAGATCAGTGTTAGTAGTTAGTACTACATTGCTTCCAGTGTTGGCGGCATGTGCTACTTACAGTTAAAGTATGTTCTGTGTTCCCCAAGCTATGTGATTTATTAATTTTTTTTTTATTGCCGCTCCCTCACCCCACCGGTCACCAGTTCCTCAGATTTTTGGTTTTGACTAGTTTAGATTAGAGGTTGGGCCAACCGGCCTCCTCGCCCCCAGACGGAGACCTGCAGAGCAGGTATGGCAGCCCCCCCCCCTGCTTGCCCCGCCAGTCTCGCTGGCTCCCGCGACTGACAAATGGCTCTTTCTGTGGGTGAAACGCGGATGGCTCCTGGAATTTCCACCAACAGCCGGGAGGCTGTGGCCCTGACTTTCAGGCGGCGCTCGGGAGACAGAATGGGGGTGGGGGCGGTGGAGGGCCATGCAGCCCAGAGACCCGTGCAGCCCAGAGGCCTTCGGGCAGCCGTTATTCACTGTGTGCGGGGTTTTCTGCTTTGCGCGTAGTACCTGACACTGCCCCTTGTTTAAGACACCCCCCCAATCCCACACCCGATACCTAACGCTCCTTTTTCTACAAACACTGGAGACATTGCAGCTGAGCTGTCAGGGTAACTTAGCGCATGGGAGCGCAATGCATTATGCTCACTGTTGGAGGGACTGTATATAGCGCCTCTTATCCCTATAGCTGCCAAGTAAGCACTGCCAGAGGAAGGAAGTAAGCCTGAGGGGTGGGATGGTGTGGAGGGCTATTGGTGTGGGAGAGAGGAGGGAGATTTTCTCACATTGCTGCGCTAGGGTGGCTGTGTGCAGAAGAGGGGGCCTGATATACTGCACACCACTGAGTGAGCTCTTCCCCACGTTAGTCTTCATTACCTGACTCCCTCGCTCCTGCACCTGTCAAGCGTGCCCCAGGTCCTGTTTGAGGTCTGTTGCTCCCAAGCCCCAGCCCCGCAACCCGTCGTGTCCTCCTGCAAGGCCCGTTCCCAGACAAGTGCCCTGGGGTTCTCCTAGTCGTCCGCGGCTTCCTGAATGCCATCAAAGGCTAGGAGCAGCCAGTTTCGGCGCCCCGAGAAAACGGTGCGGTTTTCATGCCTGTCGGTATGAGAGACTCTGCGGCTTTGTTTCCTTTCCCGTGTCTCTAAGCAGCCTCCGGGAGGGTTAGACTAATTTGTGTGTGAAGTGTGTGGGAGCACAGGAAATGCGCCAAGTATCGCATGACGGCAGGCTGTGAGAGAGCAGTGGAGAGACAGAGACTGGGAGCAGAGTCTCAGAGAACGTCCTGGGAACAGCGCTGCTTGGGAACCGGCGCTGTTTGCTCTCCCATTCCGTTTAGCCACTTGAGTGTTTAGTTACACTATGATGACTCTATTCAGCAACGTTTCTCCAAGCGTTTTTATTGACCTGTGTGATTGGCAGAAGCACACAGCACCTTAAACCCCTGGGATTCTGCTTCTCTCCCAGCTCCTGCAGAAACCAGCCTTCAAAGCTTTTGTTACTGTTCCTCCCGGTGGTGGGAAACAGGTTCCGTCGGTGTGATTCTTAGCTTTGCTTCAGGACGCGCCGGTATGCCCCAGTCTGGTTTCTCCGTTATCTATCGACTTTTCCCAAGAATGAAGTTGAGTTGTTCTATCTGACATGTGCCAGAACAGTTTGACCCAGCCAGCACATCGTTTATTGGTGGTGGTGGTGGTGGGAGGGGGTCATTTCTGACAGGAACACGATCTGAACTCTTTGAGGGAGTTGGTGTTCTCAATTAATCTTGAACTTGTTATCCGTTAAGCATTAAGAGAGTATGCGTGCGTGTAACATAATGAGGTTTGTGTAATGTTTAAAACGCGGCTCTCTGCTTGTTTTAGGACGGGGGTGGCACTGTCGGGCTCGCCAGGTGGAGCCAACAGCAGAAGTCTGTATGTGGCATCAGGTGTGCCCTGGTATTCGTATTATATATTTTATTAATGTTTCAGTAAAAAAGGCCACTTTATGTCCTGCTAGACCACGGCCTCAGTGCTCCCGTCCTGAGCGTCAGGGAATGCTTTGGCAGTCGTATCCCACGCGCCTGAACAGTCTGTGGTGAGTCTGGGACAGCCCCCCCCCCCTTCCCGCGGCAAACCCTATCTCTATATCCAGACGAGCATGTAGCTTGCTGACTCTGGATGGGATTTTGGGGGCTAGTCAGCGAATTTGCTGTATGAAGTCATGGCTGGTTTTTAAAATTTCCACGTGTGCCTTTGTGTACCCCGGGTCACCCCACAGCGACAGGCTGGTCAGACACTGATCCCTACATGGCTAGCTGATTTATATCACAGTGCAGATTACACAGGTACCTAGAAGTGCCTTTGGCATGTGCAAATAATTATATATAAAAAAAAAACATTTTAAGAATATGCAGGAACATCAGTTAATTTAGTTAATTCCAAATCTAAAAGGAGACTCTCCAAGGCTGCTGATTATTATTATTATTAAGAGGGGAGTGTGGACTCCTGGCGACCATGTAGACAGTATTACTCCAGAATCCAGAATGTCCTGTCTTCTGTGTGGCTCTTCAGGGTTCCCAATGGCATGATCACTGTTTTGTTGCTGCTGGTTGTTCTTTTTCTCTTCGGCCATTATATTCTTTTCCAATTCACAGACTCTTCTAATAATATGCCCACAATAATACTGCCTTAGTCTAGCCAGTAGTGCTTCAAGTGAAGTAGATTTGATCAGGAATCCTCTTGTTTGTTTTGCTTGTGGTTCATGATATTATTCCCCAGCACCAAAGACATCTTCAAAGTCATTTTCCTATCCCGGTTCTTTACTGTACAGCTTTCACATCCATGATTAGTCATGGAAAATACCTAATTCCTCTGCTCTGAAGGATACATTGGTGCTTTTATATATTTTTTTTTTCCTTCTTGGCTGCTACATCCTTTATTGTTCCAAGATGGAACAAGCTCTATATAATCTCACTCTAAATGACAGGAAGGGTGCTTTTCCACTGCATCAGGTACTGTACTTTTAGTCAGGTATTTTTGGTACTTTCCCTTTTCCATTAACTTCCAGCTCAGTACCAGTACGCAAAGTGCTTATGGGAGTTTTACTTACACAAGAATTATTTGTGGGCAGAATGAAAAATGGGATCAAAAAGGAGGAGGTGGAACCAACCAATAAGATGTCTTAGACCCACCTCCTCTACAATCGGATTGGTTCTCTCTCTGAACAAATCTTTTTTTTTTTTTCCCCCTCAGAACATTTTTCTGTAAGTTAAACTCCCACGGGCACCCAAAGTAGCAAATCAACTGGGGTACTTCTTGGTACTTGGGGTTGGGCTGGCAGATGCTTTCTTTGTCAACTGGTTATGCAAATAGCCTGCCTCTAAACACATTTAGTTTTATTTTGTTGTAATAAATATTGGGGTATTTATTGCAAAACAGATGTTCAACATTAAATTTCCCACAAATTCGTCTAGGAGTGATTTAGGGCACAGTGTTGGTTTTCCACTGGAGAAAAAACTGGTACCGGCACCTAATGACATCAGGACGTGAGGTAGGGAATTTTGTACAAAAAATGGCTGTAGTATATTATAGGGTTGGCTGATGTGTGATATTAATACCAACATCACATGTTGTGCACATGCAATTCTTACATCCCTAGTCAGCTAGATTAAGAGCAGGCTGTTTCATGGTTTCAGTTCTGTACAGACATTATAGCACAGGGAGTTTCAGTTTCACCAAAACATTTGTACCCTGTCAGGAAAAGAATAGCTTTTCAAATTTAATTATTCTTTTTATACATTATCTAGTATGTTTAAAATTCAATTTAAAGTTTACCTTCACTGCATGTGTTGTACTAGACGATTATCATTTTCATCCTTGCTGTGTGAATCACTCTTAAACAGGTCTGTGAGAAATTTATGAACTCCTGCTTTATAATTACCTCAATAATTTTTACAACAAAATCATGTCGCTATACTTACAACAGAATCACATTGCATGTAGTGTGCTGTCTTATTACATTTAACTCAATACTTCTTAAATTTCTTGCCGTGCCATCCCAATCTTTTTGACGACTCTTCTGTCCTTTTTTTTCTTTTTTTAAACTTTGTTCATCGTTGTTTTCTGAGTTCACAACTTTTTTTCAAGATTGTGGTTGTCTTGTGTTTGCTTATGCAAATAGCCTGCCTCTCATCGACAAAGAAAGTGTTTCAAGTCCCACCCCAAAGTACCGAAGTACTGTACCCTAGCTGGTTAGCTGTGTTTGGTATTGGAACTTTTGGAAAATGGAAAGTACCAAAAGCACGGTACTTGGGGCAGTGGAAAAGCGCCTTTAAACAGCACGGATGAAAATAATTATTGTCTCAGAACACCACATGTAGCGCTAATGCAAAACGGTGGAGGTGAACTTTATGCTGCTGTTTTAAAATGTATACTAGTTTATCTTGAAAAGGAATAATCGTTAAAATTGCAAAGCTTGCTGTATTCTTCTATGACACAGTCAAAATGTTTCAGCGAAAAATAAACCCCTGAATGTGCATAACATGTAATGTTGGTATTAATATCACACATCATCCAGACTCACTACAGGCATTTTTGAAATTCCGCACAAAATACCTCACTTTTTCTTTTACTTTTGGCTGTAGTCCCATCTTTTCACTCTCCTTATCTCAAACCCTTCAATTTCTCCATATTCCTCCATGTTTGTGGTTCCCGGTCCAGTGTTGCGATTCTTCATGAAGATGTGGTGGAGTGGTCTGTGATACCCTACCCAATGGATAGCCAACTACGCCACCCCGGGATATTTCACACAGGGAAATACTAAATCTCTTATTAATAGTAACCAAGTACACGGGTTCAGTCAACTGAAGGGGCCAGAGATGTGAATTGATGCAATTATTTTATTACATATAAAAGAGAATAGTAATTCTATGCTAAACACAATATATAGAAGGCATCAAGCTGAGGCACCAATGTTGTGGTTCTGAGCAAGGTAACAGGCATCGACTGACAGATGGACAAGGGATTCGCCAGAAGCAGGACCTCCGTGAACACTCTGGTGATCACACGCACACAGACAAGCACACACGTGCTCAGTGGGCTAATGCTGGGGATCTGCACTGCACACTCACACAAGTGAAATTCCCCACCACCAGCAGCAGGGAAGACTCTGCTCTTGTGGCTCTAGGTTACTAGCCCTGAAACACAAGCTGGAAGGCAAGACACTAGGTTAAAACAGTAGTACACATCCCTGAGCTTTAGTGTCCATTACTGATCTGTCCAAAAATCAAAAAGACGAAAAACAAAACCCTCCAACAAAATAAAAAATAACCAAATATGCACAACAATAAATCAGAGTAAATGCAACATTAAAGAAACAAAAATTAACAAATGAAATCATTCCATCCAGTAACAAATCAACCCAAATAAAACCAAAATTAAGAAAAACTATAGGCGGCCTATTGGCTGCACACATAGGTCAGAAACGAACCAAGCACAATGGAATGATTAGCTGGGTACCGCTGATCCGCACTGGGCTACCCCCGTCCCAAGGCTGATCGAGTCAAACAGCCCAGCGTACCTAGACGATCCATAGAATACGTCGTTCTGTTGATAGCGGGCAGAAAGACTGTCAAAACATCAACGATGTCCATTTTCACCAGTAAACCTGTAATATACTGGTTAAGGGTCTAAACGGTGAATAAATGCCACTAATATCCAATTTACCTACTGCAGGCATGGATGGCTATACAGTATAATCCCGTTATAGTGGACTCGTGTATAACGGAATATAGTCTATAACGGACGATGCCCGCTGGTTCCAGCCGTGCGCCTTTACAAACATGCAGAAAAAGCATCGGATATAGTGGACTCACACATAACGGAATTTCGCTTATAACGGACAAACAATTTGGTCCCCAGGGCCGCTTTTAGCTGTAGTTTTGTTCAGCTTTAACGGCTGAAGGCGAGTGGCGTGCCGTTGATATCCAGCGCAGATACGCAGTCAGGATTATTCATAGTCACGCATCAGGTCAGTTGCATTACTACATGTACAGTATAATAATCTATACCACAAGTGTGTCTGCTGGGGTGTGGCATGAGTAAATGGTGTCCTGTAGTTGTGTTCAGGGCATAGAGCAACTGATATAACTGACTTTGGATATAACAGACTGTTTTGTTTAATGTCCGTTATAGCAGGATTGTACTGTACAAACACTGGAGCTGCCTTCACCGTCATAAGCAACCGTATACGAGTTGCTTATTTTGTAGTTGCAGGACGATCTTTAGTAAAAGGAGCTTACCAGCAATGTAACACAGCTTCCCGCACGCGTGTATTATGCTTACTGCCGAACCCCCGGCACACACCACTTCAGTTTCTGAGGGATTGTATAGAGTACGCCAATTGACCACACTGCGCGCTCACGCAACTGCTGCCGCCACCGGCGCCATTCCTACCCCGCCGCCCACTTTATATTAGAAATGAAACATCGCCCAGGACTGAGGTGAGCCAATCAAACATAAGCTGATCCAAACTTCCTACTTTGCTACAAAGACAATGACCCGCTCTGGTACATTCTTTTTCCTGGAAGCATTCCATAGTTTGACATGGTCAACACAATCAAAGGTTATGTTACAATCAACAAAAGCTCATTTTAATCTCTTGTCAGTATTCCTTGGTTTTTATTTGTATGAATTATCCATTGTACTTAGAAATATCTCCTGTTTTTCGGCATTTCCGGACTTCAGTCTGTACATCATGTGAGTCTCTTTCTATAGGGTTCTGATCTGCGTAGAAAGATCTTAATCATAATTTATTTGAAATGTAATATAAGGAAAATTATATGAGTTTGTGTATCTTCAGATCTCCTGTTTTTGGTACCAGAATATAGATCTCTTCTAATCTGTCAGGGGCTGTATTTTTTTTTAATTTTGGCATAATTTGGTCAATGCTTCTTATGTTGCTTGAAATATATCTGTTGGGATGCCATCTATCCCGTGGCCTTCCTTTTCATCGCTGATGACGGCTAACCTCTGTCTTTGCTATTGAGGTTTCCTCCTCACATGTGTTTCATTTTCAATTAAAAACTCCTCTTATTTTTTCTAGTTAATTTCCTTCTTCAGTGGCTTTGCCAGTGCTTTTACAGTATTGCTCTTGTCTTTTGCAATTCAGAATATTTAAGAGGTCTTTTTTTCCTCCTTGTGAATTTCCACTAAGTCTTCTATTACCCACTGTAATTTTTTTGGCTCTTTCATTTTGATCAAACTTTTGTCAGGTTCCTCTTTAACTTCCTTATTTTCTGAGCACAGTTCCTCTGGTTGTCCCTCGAGTAGGTGTAGTATCACGAATTAGTTTCTTGCACTCAGTGGGTATACTCTCCAGGTCATTTCTTGGAAGTGCCTGCACTTTGCAGCTCATGATCTGATGCTCTCCAGGCCATATCTGCAATGCTGTGCAATTTGGCAGATAATATTGAAGCTATAGGCTAGGAATGCTCAATTGGGTTTATTGTCATTAATGTAGCTGCTGTTTTTTCTAAAGTAGAAATCATGGTGGGTCGCAGGCTGCAACTGGGAAGAAGCGTGGTTGACGGCGTTCCAGAACACTGTGGATTGTCACATAGTATTCTGTTGGCTTGTGGAATCACGTTAGCATTGTGCTGCAGTTTAGGCTGAATAATTTCGCTTGAAAGCACCATATAGTGCCGACTGTATTTGCGGCTGTTCTTAGTGCATCGCCTTCTCGGCTGACCCTGCCCACACGTGACCATGGGAAATCGTGTCTGCTGCTAGCCTGGAGACCCCTTTCCCACGTGACGGGGCTCTGCCCCCTTTGAACTCCTCCCAGCAACCCCCCTCCCCTCGCCGTGCTCTGCTCACAGGCAACATTAGATCATCTGACCGTCAGGTTCTAGCTTTCCGGCAGCGGCTCCCACAGCTTCCCGGAAAGTCAGGGGGAGGGTGGAGTAAGCGGCGCACGGCGGAAACTGTGGGTATTGTCTCCGCAGCCGCGCTGATGTCAGCGTTTATTGTCTTCAGCTGGGCCAAGCCCCAAGGAAACGGCCAGCCAAGGGTGCCTTGCGAGTGACAGAAAGGGGCCTCTGTGATGGCTGACATCACCGTCAGGCTGTGAGAGAAAGTCTTCACCGACCTCTTTATGTCACTCTTTGTGATAAGCCGTCACATGGAGGTGCCGTTGTCCATTTATGGTGAGAAAAGGAAGACTGTGCAGAGGAGCCTGTACTAGCGTGGTTGCTTATGAAAGCCAGATAAACAAATAGGGGGGATTTTCCCAAACAGTCAGGCCATGCTGCTTTTTAACCTCTATTTATAGTCAAAGTGACTCAACAAGGGCTGCTAATTTTCCCAAGAAATTACAAGTGCAAAAACAAGGCAGGATGATGATCCCCATCACATGGGCGATAAACTTTATGAACTCAGAGAAGCACTTGTGCGATTTTGTTCTCTTGGCTGAGTTTATGTGCTTTAGGTTTGTTGTTGTTGATGTTTCCTTTCTTCTGCACAGTTTAGGGTTATGTTCCCAAAGTTCAGCACGGCATGGAGATGTAAGGCCATTGTATCCCCCCCCCCCCAACTGGGGTGAGTTTAACACACATGGCCTGTGCGTTCAGGGTTCAGGGCAGGATGCTGCTGCCTGGTAGCTCCTTTCCTGCTGCAGAGCTCCTGCAGCTCTCCCTCCTGCTTCCTGCCAGGCTTCCCCGCATCACGGAAGGGGCATTGGAAGCCGTTTTCGCCAAGTGGCAGAAGTCGGGCCTGCAGTGTCCAGCAGGCTGGCAGAACTCGGCTCGGTGCCCTGTGGCACATCCTCTGCATTCCCCTGCTTCCAGGAGCGGTCCTGTCCCTCATTTAGGCTGCTGGTTTTTCACTGAACATGCTGTGTCTTACTCACATGACCTGATTCCCACTGCAGTTTGAACAGGATGTTGTGTCTAATGTTTTGCACTTCACCCATCCACAGTTCCACAAAATCAACATGCAGCCTGGCCTGCTCGAGTGGGTGGGCAGTGAGGGTGGGAGGAGTCTGCTCACGTGTCACTGGGAGTTAATTACTGGGAAGGGGAAGGGGGGTGCTTGGTTTGGGTAGCGCCCCGTCGCTGGCCTGGGAAAGAAGGAGCATTCCTCATTGGGGAAGAGGACAGCAGCTCCATTTCATATGGGGAGGGGGGAGTGCTCCATGGTGATGGTGCCAGGTAAACGTCCCCCCCCCCACACACACACACACCCCTCCTATCCCCTTTTCCTCACGTTCTTGCACAGGAAGCAAAATAAGCCACCGAATTTGTAAGGAAAAGGTCAGCATTCACCAGGGCACTGGCGGTTGTGAACTGTGTCCTTACAGATCCTCGTGCGAGGTGTGAGAAGCCATGCGATTGGCCTGGCCACGCTGCGTAACTGTGATAGCCCGTGCGCACTCTCCCCAAGCGTGCTTTCCACTTTTCATTTCCTTCTGCTGAGTCACTTTCTCCTCATTATTTTTCCTCCAATCACAGTGCTCAGCACAGGGCCAAGTGGGATACAGCCCCTTTCCTCCAATCACAGTGCTCAGCACAGGGCCAAGTGGGATACAGCCCCCTGCCTGCTCATTTGCCTGAGAAATGGACATTTGGATGGGCACGCTTCCTGCTTCCTACCCTCTGCCCACCCCAGTGCTTGTGCTGGGCATTTACATTTCTGTATAAGTCTACCCCCCCCCCGAGCAGATTTTTAACCTCTTATCTCCCACCTTTGCTGTGAACCCTTTGTATCCCATCTTCCATTCCCTCGGTGGGAGGGTCCTTCCTCCCTCCACAGTAGGGGGTGTGGGCAAGCATGAGGGAGGGGACAGACCCCCCATAATGGTGTTACAGTGTCACGCTGCATTAACAAACAGGTGGAGTGGACAGTGACCTATGAACACCGGTCTCTGCCCCCCAGACGCCCCCTGCAGCGTGACCCTTAGCGGTTGGCGTCCCCAGCTGCTGGGCAGCACTAGACTCTGCTCCTTTCTATGGGACCCTCCCTCGTCACAGCAGCCAGTCCAATGGATCGCTTAACGCAGGCAGGGGATATGCTGCACTCTTACCCTTTTTTATATTCTGTCTTTCTGGGATGTTCTTTGCACTGTGGAGCATCCTGCTTTCAGAGGATGCGTCTGAGCATGAACTGACATAAGTACAGTCGGTTGTCAGAGGCCTGATTTGCATAAGCTGCTACATAAACATCATTTGCATAAAAGTATTTGCATAAGAATGCATTATGAAGGCTAGCAGCTGATGGACAAGCTAATTAAATGTATTTGCGTAGGCATTTGCACGTCGTATCATTTACGAGACATTATGTGTAGGGTTCATTTTTTTGACCGTGAAGTCATTTTTAAGCACTTGTTCTGTGCTTTTGAAGTCTGCATTGGAGCTTGGAGCTGATGTGGGTGCATCCAGCGTCCACTGGTACATTCTGCAAGCTCATCTCATGGCCAGCACTCCTGTAGGGCATAGAGGAACCTTGGTGAGGCAAAGCTGTCTACAGGGAAAGGGACCTCACGTACTCACAGTTAATGTTCCTGCAGCCATCCTTTCAGTGTAATCCACAACTGCTGAATGATGCCTCTGCCCTACAAAACACAGCTGGATGGTATGTGTACATGCATAGCTAGACGTGTGGCCCTGCAGTACGGGAGCAGGTCTTGCATTCAGTGGAGAGCAGCGTTCCCTCTGCTGACTGGCCTGTAGGCGGCTACCCTGCCTCTTCGCCTCAGCAAATGGAGATGACATTCACAGGTCATGGCGTCAGTCTCCTGACTCC